>CM041734.1:5000-182500 GCA_023373845.1 Nibea coibor
ATGAGAAGAGCCTGGAGGATTTTCTGGAGGATTTGAGCGGTCACCTTACCCCAGAGTGGAAGGCAGCTTTTCAGGTGGCAGTGCGTTGGGCCCGGAGGAACCTGCCACGACTCACACAGGACGTAATCGACCATGCTGAGGCCCTGATCACAGCCCGGGTGGACGGCGGGATACCTGTGGCAGCGCCGATTCCACCACAAAGGACCACGGCCCAGATCCAGGAGGAACGGAGACCACAGGAGCCAGCCAGGAAGAAGACGGTGGCTACGATGACCGGGGAGGATGATGGCCAACCAATACAGCCTACGGACTGGCATCGACCCCCACCAAGGACAGGCTCTCCACCACCGCCACCACCACCACCACCGCCAGCAGGTTCTCCGCGTGAACAGAGAGATGGAAGGAGAACCAGAGGAAGAGTCATCACTGAGGACAGTCTTCTTCAGGATGAGCCACAACCAAAGCAAAGGATGAGAGAGAGGGAGGTACCATCTCATACTCCCACACATTCGGAGTTGGAGGCTCTCTTCGATGAGCTCCAGGCTGAGGAGGAAGCACAGGCAGCCATAACCTCAACACCGCAGACATCCATAGAAGTCACAGCTCAAGTTCATTGGGAAGAGTCACAAGTGGATGGGGAAGAGTCACAGTTGGATGCAGAGGAGTTTGTGGATTCATTTGACCGGTTTGTACAGCCAGGACCACGGCGATTCAGAGTGTACAGACACCCCACCACTCAGAGGAAATTGACAGATTGGGACCTTGATGTTGACAGGAAATGGCTGATCATGGGGGATTCAAATTTGTCGTCTCTCCCAGATTTCTTCAATGCAAATCTGCAGGTGGACAGTTTTCCAGGGGCTCATTTCCGCCATGCACAGGCCTTAATGGAAAAGACTGTACCAAGGCAAGATTTGGTGGTAGAGAAGATCATACTTTCTTTTGGAATAAACAGCAGAGCCAACAAAGCAGAGACGACCATCAAGAGCGTGCAAGGGGCACTGAGGTCAGCGAAACGCCAGTTCCCCTACGCGGATATCTGGATTCCTTTGGTCAACTTTTCTACAGAACTTCCACAAGATGAACAGGACAATCTGAATGCTCTCAATGAACACTTGAGGAGGAATATGGCTCATATTCCCCTTTTGCCAGAGAGGAAGTTCTGCACACAGCCGGATGACATCCATTGGACAAGAGAGACTGCGGCAGCTATGTTCGAACATTGGATGGAGCATTTAAACACCAGAACCCCTTGAGGCTGACACAGGTAGGGGTTGAGGGACCTCGGTCCTTCATAGGTCTGAATGTTGTTAATTTGGCAAAAGATTTTGAACTTTCTGAACCTCAATACAATCTTCTCAACAAAGGGCTTTCTTTTATTCCAACTGGTTTCAGGGGGAGGGATGAAAAATTTCAATTGAAATGGGATATACAAAGTTACCATAGACGAATTAAATTGGCTAGCTACTTTCAAAATTCAAGTGGAGGAGATATCTTACCTTTTATGGGAACCTCAAACTGGACGCCCCCTCTGGAGAGACTGCCACTGGAAATTAAGAATTTGATCAGTAAAGATTTGGACACATTTAAGGCACATTTTAAATCAATTTTAGAAAGTGATAATATCTCACATCGGGAGGCTAGAGCTTTAAGGGAATTACAAAACACCAAACATATTGTAATTAAACCAGCTGACAAAGGATCAGCGGTGGTTATTATGAGCAGAGACCAATATATATTGGAGGTAGAAAGGCAGTTGCAGGATGTGATTTATTATAAAAAATTAGATAGGCCAGTATACCTGGACACAATCCCGATGGTGAGTGAGATTTTGGATTCTCTGAAACAGAAGAAATTCATTAATGAAAGACAGAGACGATATTTGAGGGGGGAGGTGGAACCTCGGGAACGCCGATTCTATATTCTGCCAAAAATTCATAAGGATCCTGAGCAGTGGACAATCCCCTTTGAGGTCCCCCCAGGTCGACCCATTGTGTCTGATTGTGGTAGTGAAACTTACTACACAGCTGAGTATCTGGATTATTATTTAAATCCTTTATCGGTCAAACACCCCGCATATATTCGAGATACATATCATTTTGTTGACATTGTTAAAAATTTATCAATCTCATCTGAATTTCATTTTTTTTCCATGGATGTTAAAAATTTATATACAAATATTCCTATTCAAGCTGGCATTGATTGTATTAAAAGGATATTTAGGGAGTATCCAGATCCCAAGCGTCCTGATGAAGAACTTTTAAAACTGTTGGAAATTAATTTAAAAAGAAATGATTTCATGTTCAATGGAGAGTATTATCTACAGATTAAAGGGACTGCTATGGGGAAAAAGTTCGCACCGGCTTATGCCAATATTTTTATGGCTAATTGGGAGCGGGAAGTTTTTTTAAAGTGTAATAAGAAGCCAGCGCATTATTTTCGGTATTTGGACGATATATGGGGTATTTGGATGGGATCTAAGGGGCAGTTTGAGGAATTTGTGAAGGTTTTGAATTCCCACGATCCCTCAATACAGTTGACAACTGAAGTGCAGGATCAGTCAATCAACTTTCTGGACACTACTGTTTTTAAAGGTCCAGATTTTGCCTCTAATTTCAAATTGGATGTCAAGGTATATTTTAAGCCCACGGACACACATGCATTGTTGCATAAGGACAGTTTCCATCCTAAACATACTTTTAAGGGGATAGTAAAATCACAAATTCTGAGGTTTAAACGCATTTGCACTAGAGAAGAGGACTTCTATGAGGCAGTTCAGATCTTGTTTAAATCTCTAAGACAGAGAGGATATTCTAGATCCTTTTTAAGGCATTGTCATAAAGCATTTCAGGACAGGAAAGACAGGGACAGTGGGAGTTCAATTCCTCTTGTGACTACATACTCCTCAGTTGGAAGGATTATTAATAATAAGTTTAAATCCAACTTTGAGGAGGTTTTGGGACAGTTGAATGTGTTTTCTGATTTGAGGGTGATTTCTGCATACAGGAGAAATAGGAGTCTTAAAGATATTTTGGTTCAGGCAAAGTTGCCATCATTAGTAAGACAAAGGAAAATAATGTTGGACTCTCAGTTTTCTAGACTAAAGTTTATTAAAAACAACAGGAGTAATACATTGTATAGGATATTGCAGAGTTTTAGCCCAGGGTCACGGAATTGTGTTTATGTTATTTTTTGTACAACATGCCATGTTCAGTATGTGGGCGAAACGAGAAATTCATTGTCAATTCGAATGGCTCAACACAGGTATAATATTAGAAACAGGAAAGAAACTGATACACTTCTTGTTAAACATTTCTTACAACATGGTTTGCTGTCAATGAGGATGGCGGGACTGCAAAGAAATATCACTTGGTCAGACTCGGAGAGAAAAAAGAAGGAACGGCAGTGGATATTTCAATTGGGTACGATGAAACCATTTGGTCTAAATATTAAATACAATTAGTATGATTTACTTACCTTTTTATAATTTTTTATGATGTGGCTTTACCCTGATCTGGTGTCCTTACCTTAATTGGAAGCACCTACCTGTTATTGTACCCTAACCCTAACCAGTCACTGACTGGTTGCTCTAAACCTAACCCTAACCCTATGTGTGGCCCTAACCTTAACCAGTCACCTGCCAGTTGCCCTAACCCTAACCCTGACTTGTTGCCCTAACCCTAACCAGTCACTGATGTGTTGTCCTAACCCTAACCCTGATCTGACCTTTTGTCCTAACCCTAACCCTGTGTGTGTCCTAACCCTAACCAGTCATCTATCTTTGCCCTAACCCTAACCCTGACTGGTGGCCCTAACCCTAACCAGTTACTGACCTGTTGTCCTAACCCTAACCCTGTGTGTGACCCTAACCTTAACCACTCATTTATTTGTTGCCCTAACCCTAAATATTCATCTAACCCTAACCAGCTACCTGTTTGTTTCCCTAACCCTAACCACTCACTGACCTGTTGTCCTAACCCTAACCCTAACTATTCCCCTAACCCTAACAGTCACAGGCCTACTAAATACATTTTTAGGAATAAAAACATTTAAAAGGAACACCTGAAGAAACTTTAGAGTTTTTGGGGGAAACAGGAGGTTAGAATTCATAAGTAAAAATAAAACATTTACAAAAACACAAAAACAGAAAATAAAAAAATATATAATATAATATAGGAAAGACTAATACCTACCGGTGTCATTTGAGGTGTTATAAATAGATATTTTAGGATTGGGTTAAAAATAATTTGATTTGCTTGGGATATGGGTTTAAAAACGATTAAAAATAATTTCATTTGTTTGGAATATGTCTTTAAAAGCCATTTGATTCATTTGGGATTTGTGTTTAAATACATGGTATATTTACTTAAACTTTAAAATGTCAATGTATTTTTTTCAGTGTGATTTAAAATAATTTTGGGATTTTGGAGACTTTTTATGTTAAAAAAATAAGGATAATTCATTCTTTATGTTAAAAATAAATATATTCATTGTATATAGTTAAGAAAACATTGTAAATAGTTAAAAATGTATATAATCCATTGTAAATAGTTGAAAAATGGTTAAAAGCAGTGTATTTCACGTGTTACGGGGACTTACCGGAGGCTGGATGAAAGCCAAAAGGGGCGGAGTCCGGTCAAGTATATAAGGGAGAGGGGCGAGGGAGAGAGCTCAGTTCTCCCTCAAACCTCAGACGGTAAACATCTGTAAAGAGAGGTTTTGTATTATATTTTTTTACCTGAAGAAGAGCATTTGGGCTCGAAACGTCGTGTTTTTTGTTCTTTATAAAAATAAAAAAATATAAAAAAATAAATTTACATCTCTTTATTTAAGAGACTCTCTTTTTTCAGTTTTTTGTTCATTTTTTAATTTTTTGCACTGCTTTTCCATTCCATACGGAATCGCTTTTTGTTTTTTCACCATGGACCAGTGGACGGAGGTCCGGTACGGACGTCGGAGGAGACAGCGGCCCCAGGAAGAGAGACGGGACTGGGGTTACGGGAGGTCCGCGGGATGGGTGGACAGTGCACCCTCCTTTCCTTTCCGGAGGGAGAATTTCCCCTTCCCTAACCGGCCAGTGCCCCCCCCAAGGACCGCCTGGTTCCCTGGTCCCCGTTACCGCTCGTACGCGGATGCTGTACGTCAGCCAGCACGGAGATGGTTCCCGCCACGCGACGGAGGACAGGATGTGAGACGGCAGCCTGCGGGGCCCCAGTTGGGAAGATTGATCCGCAAGATTCATGCGGTGATTAAAGCAGTTCATCACCTGCAGAATGTGGCCCTGAAGCCTGGGAAGGCAGAGCCCAAGATGATTTCTCGGATGGTGGAGACATTGACTACCATGATAAAGCCAGCAGCTCCATCACGCCGTACACTTGACCTCATAGAAGGGAATGCAAGAAATTGGGGTCACACTACTTACCTTATCTTGATGGAGCACTATGAGAAGAGCCTGGAGGATTTTCTGGAGGATTTGAGCGGTCACCTTACCCCAGAGTGGAAGGCAGCTTTTCAGGTGGCAGTGCGTTGGGCCCGGAGGAACCTGCCACGACTCACACAGGACGTAATCGACCATGCTGAGGCCCTGATCACAGCCCGGGTGGACGGCGGGATACCTGTGGCAGCGCCGATTCCACCACAAAGGACCACGGCCCAGATCCAGGAGGAACGGAGACCACAGGAGCCAGCCAGGAAGAAGACGGTGGCTACGATGACCGGGGAGGATGATGGCCAACCAATACAGCCTACGGACTGGCATCGACCCCCACCAAGGACAGGCTCTCCACCACCGCCACCACCACCACCACCGCCAGCAGGTTCTCCGCGTGAACAGAGAGATGGAAGGAGAACCAGAGGAAGAGTCATCACTGAGGACAGTCTTCTTCAGGATGAGCCACAACCAAAGCAAAGGATGAGAGAGAGGGAGGTACCATCTCATACTCCCACACATTCGGAGTTGGAGGCTCTCTTCGATGAGCTCCAGGCTGAGGAGGAAGCACAGGCAGCCATAACCTCAACACCGCAGACATCCATAGAAGTCACAGCTCAAGTTCATTGGGAAGAGTCACAAGTGGATGGGGAAGAGTCACAGTTGGATGCAGAGGAGTTTGTGGATTCATTTGACCGGTTTGTACAGCCAGGACCACGGCGATTCAGAGTGTACAGACACCCCACCACTCAGAGGAAATTGACAGATTGGGACCTTGATGTTGACAGGAAATGGCTGATCATGGGGGATTCAAATTTGTCGTCTCTCCCAGATTTCTTCAATGCAAATCTGCAGGTGGACAGTTTTCCAGGGGCTCATTTCCGCCATGCACAGGCCTTAATGGAAAAGACTGTACCAAGGCAAGATTTGGTGGTAGAGAAGATCATACTTTCTTTTGGAATAAACAGCAGAGCCAACAAAGCAGAGACGACCATCAAGAGCGTGCAAGGGGCACTGAGGTCAGCGAAACGCCAGTTCCCCTACGCGGATATCTGGATTCCTTTGGTCAACTTTTCTACAGAACTTCCACAAGATGAACAGGACAATCTGAATGCTCTCAATGAACACTTGAGGAGGAATATGGCTCATATTCCCCTTTTGCCAGAGAGGAAGTTCTGCACACAGCCGGATGACATCCATTGGACAAGAGAGACTGCGGCAGCTATGTTCGAACATTGGATGGAGCATTTAAACACCAGAACCCCTTGAGGCTGACACAGGTAGGGGTTGAGGGACCTCGGTCCTTCATAGGTCTGAATGTTGTTAATTTGGCAAAAGATTTTGAACTTTCTGAACCTCAATACAATCTTCTCAACAAAGGGCTTTCTTTTATTCCAACTGGTTTCAGGGGGAGGGATGAAAAATTTCAATTGAAATGGGATATACAAAGTTACCATAGACGAATTAAATTGGCTAGCTACTTTCAAAATTCAAGTGGAGGAGATATCTTACCTTTTATGGGAACCTCAAACTGGACGCCCCCTCTGGAGAGACTGCCACTGGAAATTAAGAATTTGATCAGTAAAGATTTGGACACATTTAAGGCACATTTTAAATCAATTTTAGAAAGTGATAATATCTCACATCGGGAGGCTAGAGCTTTAAGGGAATTACAAAACACCAAACATATTGTAATTAAACCAGCTGACAAAGGATCAGCGGTGGTTATTATGAGCAGAGACCAATATATATTGGAGGTAGAAAGGCAGTTGCAGGATGTGATTTATTATAAAAAATTAGATAGGCCAGTATACCTGGACACAATCCCGATGGTGAGTGAGATTTTGGATTCTCTGAAACAGAAGAAATTCATTAATGAAAGACAGAGACGATATTTGAGGGGGGAGGTGGAACCTCGGGAACGCCGATTCTATATTCTGCCAAAAATTCATAAGGATCCTGAGCAGTGGACAATCCCCTTTGAGGTCCCCCCAGGTCGACCCATTGTGTCTGATTGTGGTAGTGAAACTTACTACACAGCTGAGTATCTGGATTATTATTTAAATCCTTTATCGGTCAAACACCCCGCATATATTCGAGATACATATCATTTTGTTGACATTGTTAAAAATTTATCAATCTCATCTGAATTTCATTTTTTTTCCATGGATGTTAAAAATTTATATACAAATATTCCTATTCAAGCTGGCATTGATTGTATTAAAAGGATATTTAGGGAGTATCCAGATCCCAAGCGTCCTGATGAAGAACTTTTAAAACTGTTGGAAATTAATTTAAAAAGAAATGATTTCATGTTCAATGGAGAGTATTATCTACAGATTAAAGGGACTGCTATGGGGAAAAAGTTCGCACCGGCTTATGCCAATATTTTTATGGCTAATTGGGAGCGGGAAGTTTTTTTAAAGTGTAATAAGAAGCCAGCGCATTATTTTCGGTATTTGGACGATATATGGGGTATTTGGATGGGATCTAAGGGGCAGTTTGAGGAATTTGTGAAGGTTTTGAATTCCCACGATCCCTCAATACAGTTGACAACTGAAGTGCAGGATCAGTCAATCAACTTTCTGGACACTACTGTTTTTAAAGGTCCAGATTTTGCCTCTAATTTCAAATTGGATGTCAAGGTATATTTTAAGCCCACGGACACACATGCATTGTTGCATAAGGACAGTTTCCATCCTAAACATACTTTTAAGGGGATAGTAAAATCACAAATTCTGAGGTTTAAACGCATTTGCACTAGAGAAGAGGACTTCTATGAGGCAGTTCAGATCTTGTTTAAATCTCTAAGACAGAGAGGATATTCTAGATCCTTTTTAAGGCATTGTCATAAAGCATTTCAGGACAGGAAAGACAGGGACAGTGGGAGTTCAATTCCTCTTGTGACTACATACTCCTCAGTTGGAAGGATTATTAATAATAAGTTTAAATCCAACTTTGAGGAGGTTTTGGGACAGTTGAATGTGTTTTCTGATTTGAGGGTGATTTCTGCATACAGGAGAAATAGGAGTCTTAAAGATATTTTGGTTCAGGCAAAGTTGCCATCATTAGTAAGACAAAGGAAAATAATGTTGGACTCTCAGTTTTCTAGACTAAAGTTTATTAAAAACAACAGGAGTAATACATTGTATAGGATATTGCAGAGTTTTAGCCCAGGGTCACGGAATTGTGTTTATGTTATTTTTTGTACAACATGCCATGTTCAGTATGTGGGCGAAACGAGAAATTCATTGTCAATTCGAATGGCTCAACACAGGTATAATATTAGAAACAGGAAAGAAACTGATACACTTCTTGTTAAACATTTCTTACAACATGGTTTGCTGTCAATGAGGATGGCGGGACTGCAAAGAAATATCACTTGGTCAGACTCGGAGAGAAAAAAGAAGGAACGGCAGTGGATATTTCAATTGGGTACGATGAAACCATTTGGTCTAAATATTAAATACAATTAGTATGATTTACTTACCTTTTTATAATTTTTTATGATGTGGCTTTACCCTGATCTGGTGTCCTTACCTTAATTGGAAGCACCTACCTGTTATTGTACCCTAACCCTAACCAGTCACTGACTGGTTGCTCTAAACCTAACCCTAACCCTATGTGTGGCCCTAACCTTAACCAGTCACCTGCCAGTTGCCCTAACCCTAACCCTGACTTGTTGCCCTAACCCTAACCAGTCACTGATGTGTTGTCCTAACCCTAACCCTGATCTGACCTTTTGTCCTAACCCTAACCCTGTGTGTGTCCTAACCCTAACCAGTCATCTATCTTTGCCCTAACCCTAACCCTGACTGGTGGCCCTAACCCTAACCAGTTACTGACCTGTTGTCCTAACCCTAACCCTGTGTGTGACCCTAACCTTAACCACTCATTTATTTGTTGCCCTAACCCTAAATATTCATCTAACCCTAACCAGCTACCTGTTTGTTTCCCTAACCCTAACCACTCACTGACCTGTTGTCCTAACCCTAACCCTAACTATTCCCCTAACCCTAACAGTCACAGGCCTACTAAATACATTTTTAGGAATAAAAACATTTAAAAGGAACACCTGAAGAAACTTTAGAGTTTTTGGGGGAAACAGGAGGTTAGAATTCATAAGTAAAAATAAAACATTTACAAAAACACAAAAACAGAAAATAAAAAAATATATAATATAATATAGGAAAGACTAATACCTACCGGTGTCATTTGAGGTGTTATAAATAGATATTTTAGGATTGGGTTAAAAATAATTTGATTTGCTTGGGATATGGGTTTAAAAACGATTAAAAATAATTTCATTTGTTTGGAATATGTCTTTAAAAGCCATTTGATTCATTTGGGATTTGTGTTTAAATACATGGTATATTTACTTAAACTTTAAAATGTCAATGTATTTTTTTCAGTGTGATTTAAAATAATTTTGGGATTTTGGAGACTTTTTATGTTAAAAAAATAAGGATAATTCATTCTTTATGTTAAAAATAAATATATTCATTGTATATAGTTAAGAAAACATTGTAAATAGTTAAAAATGTATATAATCCATTGTAAATAGTTGAAAAATGGTTAAAAGCAGTGTATTTCACGTGTTACGGGGACTTACCGGAGGCTGGATGAAAGCCAAAAGGGGCGGAGTCCGGTCAAGTATATAAGGGAGAGGGGCGAGGGAGAGAGCTCAGTTCTCCCTCAAACCTCAGACGGTAAACATCTGTAAAGAGAGGTTTTGTATTATATTTTTTTACCTGAAGAAGAGCATTTGGGCTCGAAACGTCGTGTTTTTTGTTCTTTATAAAAATAAAAAAATATAAAAAAATAAATTTACATCTCTTTATTTAAGAGACTCTCTTTTTTCAGTTTTTTGTTCATTTTTTAATTTTTTGCACTGCTTTTCCATTCCATACGGAATCGCTTTTTGTTTTTTCACCATGGACCAGTGGACGGAGGTCCGGTACGGACGTCGGAGGAGACAGCGGCCCCAGGAAGAGAGACGGGACTGGGGTTACGGGAGGTCCGCGGGATGGGTGGACAGTGCACCCTCCTTTCCTTTCCGGAGGGAGAATTTCCCCTTCCCTAACCCTAACCCCTAACCCTAACCACTTAGTTGTATCTTGCCCTAACCCTAACCACACACTTACCTATAGCCCTAACCATAACCACTTGCCCTAACCCTAACCACTTGCACCTGGCCCTAACCCTAACCATATTTACCTGTAGCCCCAACCCTAACCACTTACCCTAACCCTAACCACTTACTTGTATCTTGCCCTAACCCTAACCATATACTCACCTGTGGCCCTAACCCTAACCACTCACCCTAACCCTAACTACATACTCACCTGTTTTCTTGACCCTGAGTTTTTTTCTAACCCTATTTCAATCCTGGCTTGAACCTTTAATTATTTTGGGAATGACTATTTGTATAAGTAGGCTTGTGCCATTTATTTCATTTATTCTAAGTTAATTCTGTGTTTAAAACAATTTGGTCATTCATTTCATCTTTTGAAAGTAGATTCTAGGTTAAAAGCATAATTTTGTCATTTATTTTAGGTTTTTTAAATCGATCTCAGGTTAAAAAATCATTGTGGATAGTTGGACGTTAAAAATTAAAAAATATATAAAAACACATAAAAAGTTTAAAATTAGAAATTAAAAAAATATGTTTAGGATGATTGTATGCTCTGTAAAAACATAATGTGGATATTTATTTCATTTGGTTAAGTTAATTCTGTGTTTAAAAGCATAATTTTGTCATTTATTTCATTTTTTAAGTTAATTCTATGTTTAAAACATAATTTGGTTGTTTATTTCATTTCTTTAAGGTCAATTTTAGGTTAAAAAATCATTGTGGATAGTTGGATATGGTAAAAATTAAAAAAGATATAAAAATACAAAAAAAGTTAAAAATGAAAAATATAAAAAAATATTTAGGATGTTTGTACTATTTGTAAAAACATAATGATGTCATTTATTTCATTCTGTTAAGTTAAATTTATGTAAAAACATAATTTGTCATTTTTTTAAGTTAATTCTATGTATAAAACCATTGTAAATAGTTCAAATGCATGTACCGGGAACTTACCGGGGACTTACCGGATACGGAAATGGGCGGAGCCTGGCAGCATATATAAGGACGGAAGGAGAGCAAGAGCTCACTTCTGCCAGGACTCTAGGAGAGAGCAGAGGAGATTTTTTTCATTGCTTTTGGTGTGCTAGGCCTGAAGAAGACCCCGTAGGGTCGAAACGTTGCCGCGAGGGCACACCTTATTTTATTTTGAGATAGTTTTTATTTTATTTTGTTTTTTATTGTAAAAAATAAAAATTTAATTTTTGAAAAAATTTAAAAGCCTCATTTTTCCTTTCCTCAGTTTGGAAAGCTATTTTATTTTTTGAAAACAGGATGGACGGTTGGACAACGGTCCGATACGGCCGACGCCGACGCCAAGAGCCTCAGCAGCCATTCCGGGACTGGGGATACGGGAGGCCTGCCGGGTGGGGGGCCAGAGCACCCTCCCTCCCGTACCGGAGGGAGTTTTTCCCACACCCTAACCAGCGAGTGCCACCCCCGCGGGCCAACTGGTTCTCCGGTCCCCAACACAGATCCTACGCTGATGTGGTTCGCCAGGGAGTGTTTCAGCCAGCCCGTTCCAGGATTCCTGCTAGGAACGGAGAACCGGAAGTACGGAGGGAGGCTGCGGATCCTGCCTTCGGACGCCTGATCCGGAAGATTTACGCGGTGACCAAGACGGTGCACCACCTTCAGAATGTGGCTCCTAAACCTGGAAAAGAGGAGCCCCGGATGATAACCCGCATGGTGGAGGTCCTGTCCGGGATGATCAAGCCTGCAGCACCAACACGACGGACGAGTGACCTCATCGCGGGAAACGCTAAGAATTGGGGCCACAACACGTGCCTCATTCTTATGGAACATTATGAGAAGTGTCTTGAGGAGTTTTTGGAGGACTTGAGCGGCTTCCTGACTCCGGATTGGAAGGGAGCTTTCGAGGTGGCAGTGAGATGGGCACGTAAAAACCTCCCCAGGATTTCACAGGATGCCATTGATCATACCGAGGCGGTGATTACGGCACGGATGGAGGGTCGAGACCCAACCCGGGTCCCCCAACAGCAGACCATGACTGCAGCGCAGACTCAGGATCCAGTTCGAGACCAGCACAGGGACCAGCCCCAGACCCGGGATCCAGCAGGGGTTCCCCAAAGACGGAACGGGCCCCGAGCTCAGACCCGGGACCAGCCCCAGATGAGAACAGCGGCCACCAATACAGGTGACCAGGATGAGCAGCCCCGGGACCAGCAGGAGTGGTTTCGGGCCCCTTCCCCATCGGGATCCACAGCGGGAGAACCCCCCCAGGATCGGAGAGAGGTCAGGGGGAGGTACAGGAGGATTAGAGGCACAGTGTTGACAGAGGACAGCATCGAGGAGGATCCGGAACCGATCCAACGAGACGGGGGGAAGGGGACATCGGTCCATCGTTCCCCCACGCACTCAGATCTTGAGGCCCTCTTTGATGAACTGCATCGGGAGGAGGAGGAGGAGCGAGTTGGAGCTTCTACCCCACAAGGGAGCTTGAGCAGAACTGCAGCTCAGGTCCACCGGGAGTCGGATGACGAGAATGAGGAGTTTGTGGACTCACCGGATCATTTTGTGCAGCGGGAACCACAGAGATTTAGGGTTTTTAAACACCCCAGGACCCAACGGAAGTTGACTGACTGGTCCTTGGATGTGTACAAGAAGTGGCTGATTGTGGGAGACTCCAATCTGGCCAGCTTCCCAGGCTTTTTTAACCCAGACCTTCAGGTGGAGGCCTTTCCGGGGAGCCATTTTAGGCATGGCCAGGCACTCATGGAGAAGACGGTCCCACCACAGGATTTGGTGGTGGAGAAAATAGTCCTGTCTTTTGGAATTAATAGCAGGATCAACAAGTGCAAGGAGACTACAATTAAGAATGTACAGGGAGCATTCCGATCCACCAAAAGGCAGTTCCCTTATGCAGACATTTGGATCCCGCTGCTTAACTTTTCTTCGGCTTTGCCTCAAGAGGAGAAGGACAATCTCCAGGAACTCAATGACTACCTGGAGAGGAATATGCCATTCATTCCTCTCCTACCAGAAAGGAAATTTGAGACTGAGGCAGATGACATCCATTGGACGGCCGAGACAGGTAAAGCAATGCTTGACCATTGGTTGAACTTTTTAAACGTCAGAGCCCCCTGAGCCCTGCAGAGGTGGGGGACAATGGTTTGCCTTTTGTGCAAGGAGAGGAGGTTATTGTTTTAGCAAAAAATTTTGTGCTTTCTGAATCACAGTACACCCTCCTGTGCAAGGGTTTGTCTTTTATTTCAACGACTAGCAGGGGCAAGGATGACAGATGGCAATTCCAATGGGATATTCAAAATTATCATAGGAAAATTAAATTGATAAGTTACTTTGAAAACAGCGGGGGGAGACAATATTTACCATTTGTTGGTCCTTCCAATTGGACACCACCACCTGATAAATTACCAATTGAAGTGAGAGAATTGATTGACAAGGATTTAAATATATTTAGAGAACACTATAAACCAAGTATTGAAAATTGGAACCTCTCACCACAGGAAGTTAGAGCATTGTATGAACTTCAAAACACGAAACAAATTGTGATTAAGCCAGCGGATAAGGGTTCAGCTGTGGTGATATTGAGTAGAGAGCAGTATATTTTTGAAGTGGAGCGCCAATTGAATGATGTTATTTATTATAGAAAATTAGACAGACCAATGTATGTAGACACAATTCCAATGGTAACCCAAATTTTAAATACATTACATAAGAAAAAATTCATTAATGCAAAACAAAGACAATATTTAATGGGTGAAGGACAACCTCGGGAAAGAAGATTTTATATTTTACCAAAAATCCACAAGGACCCAGAGAAATGGTCAGTCCCGTATGAGATTCCCCCGGGGAGACCGATTGTTTCGGATTGTGGTAGCGAAACATATTTTACTGCTGAGTATTTGGATTACTTTTTAAACCCATTGGCATCAAAACATCCTGCCTATGTTAGGGATACATATCATTTTATTGAAATTGTTAGCAGCCTTAGGATCCCATCTGAGTTTTACTTTTTTTCTATGGATGTGGATAATTTATATACAAATATTCCGATTGCTGCTGGTATCACTTGTGTGAAGAATATTTTTGAAAAATACCCGGATCCACAGCGACCGGATGAGGAACTTTTGAGGTTGTTGGAGATTAATTTAACTCGAAATGATTTTATGTTCAATGGGGACTTTTATTTGCAAATTAAAGGGACAGCGATGGGAAAGAAGTTTGCCCCAGCGTATGCCAATATTTTTATGGCAAACTGGGAGAGAGAAGTGTTCTTAAAGTGTACTAAAAAGCCAGCTTATTATTTGCGTTATCTTGATGATATTTGGGGCATTTGGGTGGGATCCAGGGAAGACTTTACAGATTTTGTGGCCATATTGAATTCCCATGATCCGTCCATAAAATTGAAAACAGAAATTAATGCAGATTCAATTGATTTTTTAGATACCACTGTTTTTAAAGGCCCAGAGTATGCTAAAGATTTCAAATTGGATATAAAGGTTTTTTTCAAAAGTACAGATACGCATGCATTGTTGCATAGGAACAGCTTTCACCCTAAGCACACATTTAAAGGGATAGTTAAATCGCAGCTTCTTAGGTTTAAACGTATCTGCACAAGGGAGACAGATTTTTGGAGAGCGGTTCGGACCCTATTTGGGGCTCTCAGAAAGAGAGGGTATTCCAAGTCCTTTTTGGGTCATTGTCTTAAAACTTTTGAGGACAGAAGGGACAAGGATCATGGGGATGCAATTGCATTAGTTACTACATTTTCTTCACTTGGGAAGGTTTTGAATCATAAGTTGAAGTCTAATTTCAAGGACATAGTAGGACAGAATCGTGTTTTTTGTAATTCTAAAGTACTATCAGCCTACAGGCGGAATAAGAATTTGAGGGATATTTTGGTTCGAGCTAAACTGCCATCATTGATCAGAGAGAAAACATTACTATTGGAACCTCAGTTTTCAAGATTGAAATTTATTAAAAATAACAGCAATGACACAATCTATAGAATTCAACAGGGATTTAGTCCGAGATCCAGAAATTGTGTTTATGTTATATTTTGTTCAAAATGTAAAATACAATACGTTGGGGAGACTAAGAATATGTTATCAACACGAATGTATCAACATAGATACAATGTTAGGAATGAGCGAGAGTTAGATACACCTTTGGTGAAACATTTTCTGGAGCACGGACTGTTAGCCATGAGGATGGCTGGATTGCAGAAGGATGTTAATTGGTCTGATGATGTGAGAAAGGGTTGGGAAAAACGTTGGGTATTCCGGTTGGGGACAAAGCAACCTTTTGGGTTGAACGTTAAATACAATTGATGTGTACTTACTGGTTTATTACTTACCTTGATTTGTATTCAACACTAGTCTCACTCTTTATTTTCCTTTTATCTCATTTCATACTTACCTGTTGCCCTAACCCTAACCACTTCCTTGTATCTTGCCCTAACCCTAACCATTTACTTATTTATAGCCCTAACCCTAACCACTTGCCCTAACCCTAACCACTTACTGGTAGTTGGCCCTAACCCTAACCACACACTTACTTATAGCCCTAACCCTAATCACTTTCCTGACCCTAACCACTTAGTTGTATCTTGCCCTAACCCTAACCACACACTTACCTATAGCCCTAACCATAACCACTTGCCCTAACCCTAACCACTTACTGGTAGTTGGCCCTAACCCTAACCACACACTTACTTATAGCCCTAACCCTAACCACTTTCCTGACCCTAACCACTTAGTTGTATCTTGCCCTAACCCTAACCACACACTTACCTATAGCCCTAACCATAACCACTTGCCCTAACCCTAACCACTTGCACCTGGCCCTAACCCTAACCATATTTACCTGTAGCCCCAACCCTAACCACTTACCCTAACCCTAACCACTTACTTGTATCTTGCCCTAACCCTAACCATATACTCACCTGTGGCCCTAACCCTAACCACTCACCCTAACCCTAACTACATACTCACCTGTTTTCTTGACCCTGAGTTTTTTTCTAACCCTATTTCAATCCTGGCTTGAACCTTTAATTATTTTGGGAATGACTATTTGTATAAGTAGGCTTGTGCCATTTATTTCATTTATTCTAAGTTAATTCTGTGTTTAAAACAATTTGGTCATTCATTTCATCTTTTGAAAGTAGATTCTAGGTTAAAAGCATAATTTTGTCATTTATTTTAGGTTTTTTAAATCGATCTCAGGTTAAAAAATCATTGTGGATAGTTGGACGTTAAAAATTAAAAAATATATAAAAACACATAAAAAGTTTAAAATTAGAAATTAAAAAAATATGTTTAGGATGATTGTATGCTCTGTAAAAACATAATGTGGATATTTATTTCATTTGGTTAAGTTAATTCTGTGTTTAAAAGCATAATTTTGTCATTTATTTCATTTTTTAAGTTAATTCTATGTTTAAAACATAATTTGGTTGTTTATTTCATTTCTTTAAGGTCAATTTTAGGTTAAAAAATCATTGTGGATAGTTGGATATGGTAAAAATTAAAAAAGATATAAAAATACAAAAAAAGTTAAAAATGAAAAATATAAAAAAATATTTAGGATGTTTGTACTATTTGTAAAAACATAATGATGTCATTTATTTCATTCTGTTAAGTTAAATTTATGTAAAAACATAATTTGTCATTTTTTTAAGTTAATTCTATGTATAAAACCATTGTAAATAGTTCAAATGCATGTACCGGGAACTTACCGGGGACTTACCGGATACGGAAATGGGCGGAGCCTGGCAGCATATATAAGGACGGAAGGAGAGCAAGAGCTCACTTCTGCCAGGACTCTAGGAGAGAGCAGAGGAGATTTTTTTCATTGCTTTTGGTGTGCTAGGCCTGAAGAAGACCCCGTAGGGTCGAAACGTTGCCGCGAGAGCACACCTTATTTTATTTTGAGAAAGTTTTTATTTTTATTTTGTTTTTTATTGTAAAAAATAAAAATTTAATTTTTTAAAAAATTTAAAAAGCCTCATTTTTCCTTTCCTCAGTTTGGAAAGCTATTTTATTTTTTTTGAAAACAGGATGGACGGTTGGACAACGGTCCGATACGGCCGACGCCGACGCCAAGAGCCTCAGCAGCCATTCCGGGACTGGGGATACGGGAGGCCTGCCGGGTGGGGGGCCAGAGCACCCTCCCTCCCGTACCGGAGGGAGTTTTTCCCACACCCTAACCCCTAACCCCCTAACCCTAACCCTAATTAGGAGACACCCTAATTGTCGACTTCGGCTCATCCGACAGAGCTCGTCGAGACGATCGCAACGGTACCACTCTCGTCGCTCTACGACATTGCAAAAGTGCCCTTTTGCATTTAAATACGCCGCATGGAAGCGGCCCGTTTTCTCCGCCCTCAAACCTCCAAAAATTCTGAAAGTCACACCAAAAAATCCAGCTCGCCGCGCTCTCTTTTTTGACACCAAGCTCGTCCGGATCGGACGACAAAAGTGCAGATGACCCGTTTTCACCGACACCAGGTGGCGCATGGACGCAATAGGCACTTTATGGAAGATTCCACATTTCAGACACTTGCCATTAAGATTCCACATTTCAGACACATGCCACTCATTTTCACTCCCGTGGCCCTTCAAGGGCCCAGAAGCGTCCGATCGACAAGTGGGTCATCTCCACCCCCCCATTTTCAGCCATGCCCGTTCCAATGACGCCACCCCCAAGCCTCTACGGTGTTGGGAAGTGGACTAACTTCAAAAGGTCCCTGAAAAACATTACTTAAAATAAGGCAACCATTTCCCACTGGCCTGCTTTCAGTGCCTCTTCGCTCAGCAGGAAGAGATTTCAATCAATGGTTCAATTGACACCAAAACCAACCGTGTGTGACTTTTCCTTCGGGAAATGTGGTTAAAAGTGCCCATATATAGCTATACTTTCATAAACTATCTGTGCTTCCAAAATCTGCCTATGCTTCCAACTTCCAAATTCTGTACTTCCAAGTTGGAACTGTCCATATTATGGAATGTGGAAGTATCCAGAATCTGGAAGCTGCCCCATGGCAAGCGAGAATGTGGAAGGCTTCCAAATTCTGCACTTCCAAGTTGGAACTGTCCACAATATGGAATGTGGAAGTGTCCAGAATCTGGAAGCTGCCCCAAGTCTAACCCGATGGCAAGCGAGAATGTGGAAGGCTTCCAAATTCTGCACTTCCATATCAGAACTGTCCATATTATGGAATGTGCAAGTGTCCAGAATCTGGAAGCTGCCCCAAGTCTAACCTGATGGCAAGCGAGAATGTGGAAGGCTTCCAAATTCTGCACTTCCATATCAGAACTGTCCATATTATGGAATGTGCAAGTGTCCAGAATCTGGAAGCTGCCCCAAGTCTAACCCGATGGCAAGCGAGAATGTGGAAGGCTTCCAAATTCTGCACTTCCATATCAGAACTGTCCATATTATGGAATGTGCAAGTGTCCAGAATCTGGAAGCTCTCCGAAGGTAAGTGAGAATGTGGAAGGCTTCCAGATTCTGCACTTCCAAGTTGGAACTGTCCATGATATGGAATGTGGAAGTGTCCAGAATCTGGAAGCTGCCCCAAGTCTAACTCTTTTACTGACGAGAATGTGGAAGCTACAACTGTCCACAATATGGAATGTGGAATTGTCCAGAATCTGGAAGCTCTCCGAAGGTAAGTGAGAATGTGGAAGGCTTCCAAATTCTGCACTTACATATCAGAACTGTCCACAATATGGAATGTGGAATTGTCCAGCATATGGAAGTTGAGCCTCCCCAATGGCGAGAATGTGGAAGTTGAACTATCCATATTGTGGAATTGTTCAGATTATGAAATTGTCCATGATTTGGAAGCTGCCCCAGCTCTAAACCCAAGCAAAGATTATTGAATAAGAACAACAGAGTCATACAAGTCAAACAAACTTTATTTTAATTAGTCATGATGACATGCTTTACAGCACCAGATTGCCCTGAGATCAGGAAATTTGAGGCAGCAGCCTGACTCTGGCTCTGATTCTTTGGGTTGTTCAGACACACAATTGCTCATCTTCCATTGGGGAACCAACACAATGGTTGGGGCGCTGGGTTGGGGTTGGAGGTAGAGGAAGCCAAGAGGCGGTCGAATCGAGCTATGCCTAACTGGCGGGGTGGGTGGTGGGTTGAGGAATCCAGGAGGAGAGCCTGGGACCCCAGAGGTCAGTAGGCACGGGGATGGTGGGGGGGGGAACCCATCACCCTCACTTTGTTGGTTTGAGAGGTATGTGCTGCTGGTTCCAGAGATGTCTTGGTCTGTGGATGATGGGCTGCTGGTTTGAACTCTCAAAAGATGTTTGAGTCTGGATGAACGGCTGTATTGAGAGGTATGTTTGAACTGTGTATGGAAAAGACAGGTGAATGGCATGACAAACCACATCACAAAAATACCATACAACTGATTTGCCAGGCCCATCTGCTTACCATCTTCACGCCACATCAAAAGCAGACACTGCCTAGAAAAACAATGTAACTGGTTAAAACATGGAAGCAAAGCGCATGCCTCCAGATTCTCATCTATTCCACTAGCAATAGCATGCTAAATGACAACCACAGATATTGAGAAAAATCAAAGCCATGCAAATGAATGCAACACTTGTTTGGTTGCCAGAGGGAAAGGGGCACTTCAGATTGTTGCAGACACCAAGCATGACTTACCTGCATTTCTTACTCACACCACTTGGACCGTGCTCGGAAGCTGCCAGACTTGCTCTTCCCCACTTGGTTCTGCTCTGCCCTCGTGGCTGCTACTTCCTGTTGACACAGGAAGTGAAACAGTTAACCCCCAGCTGCCCCAAGTCTAACCCGATGTAAGCGAGAATGTGGAAGGCTTCCAAATTCTGCACTTCCAAGTTGGAACTGTCCATAATATGGAAGGTGGTAGTGTCCAGAATCTGGAAGCTGCCCCAAGTCTAACTCTTTCACTGACGAGAATGTGGAAGCTGGAACTGTCCAGAATCTGGAAGCTGCCCCAAGTCTAACTCTTTCACTGACGAGAATGTGGAAGCTGGAACTGTCCAGAATATGGAATTGTCCAGAATCTGGAAGCTGCCCCAAAGTCTAACTCAATGGCCCCCCAAGGATTCCAAAACATGCACTTCGCCACAGAGTGTCCCAGCGGCCCAGGCTTCATATATATCATAGATACCACTGAGAGCTGTCAGATGACACCCCCATGCCTCTCCCAGCCCTTCCCTCGCTGAGAAATGGCCCCAGAAAATGTGGGGATTTTGACTCTTTGTTGCCCCCTAGCTCGACAGAGGAGCCACCAAAAGACTCCATTCCAATGGCATTGCGCTCGCCTCGACCGGACCTTTCCGTAGACACCCGGATTGTGGCTCTCGGATCCAGGGGGGGCCTAACCCTAACCCTAATCCACATGGAGCTGTCCAGCTCTCTCCTCTCAGGGTTTTGGCCTTTGACTAGGCTTTCTGACTGGGAGCCAATGGACAAAACGTGTGGGTGCCTTGTCTGTCCTCACATATGCAGTAGAGGGGCCTGAGACCTTCTCGGGGCCACCCCGCCCCGGGCCCACCGGGCCCCTCGGCCCCCCTGCTCCAGCCCTACATGAGCTCTGTCCCTGCTCCCAATCCCAAAATCAATAGTAACTAGTGAAAATATGGTGCCTTCCATAATCCTATCAGTTAAAATTCATTTTCCCCAACTACGCCCCCTAAAGTCCCAACAGCCCAGGCTTCAGATATGTCATAGACACCACTGAGAGCTGTCAGATGACACCCCCATGCCTCTCCCAGCCCTTCCCTCGCTGAGAAATGGCCCCAGAAAATGTGGGGATTTTGACTCTTTGTTGCCCCCTAGCTCGACAGAGGAGCCACCAAAAGACTCCATTCCAATGGCATTGCGCTCGCCTCGACCGGACCTTTCCGTAGACACCCGGATTGTGGCTCTCGGATCCAGGGGGGGCCTAACCCTAACCCTAATCCACATGGAGCTGTCCAGCTCTCTCCTCTCAGGGTTTTGGCCTTTGACTAGGCTTTCTGACTGGGAGCCAATGGACAAAACGTGTGGGTGCCTTGTCTGTCCTCACATATGCAGTAGAGGGGCCTGAGACCTTCTCGGGGCCACCCCGCCCCGGGCCCACCGGGCCCCTCGGCCCCCCTGCTCCAGCCCTACATGAGCTCTGTCCCTGCTCCCAATCCCAAAATCAATAGTAACTAGTGAAAATATGGTGCCTTCCATAATCCTATCAGTTAAAATTCATTTTCCCCAACTACGCCCCCTAAAGTCCCAACAGCCCAGGCTTCAGATATGTCATAGACACCACTGAGAGCTCTTGGATGATACCCCCCGCACCTCTCCCGGACCTTCCCCCGCTGAGAAATGGCCCCGGAGAATGTGGGGATTTTGACTCTTTGTCACCCCCTAGCTCGACAGGGGAGCCACCAAGAGACTCCATTCCAACGGCATTGCGCTCGCCTCGGCCGGACCTTTCCGTAGACACCTGGATTGTGGCTCTCGGATCCAGGGGGGCCTAACCCTAACCCTAATCCACATGGAGCTGTCCAGCTCCCTCCTCTCAGGGTTTTGGCCTTTGACTAGGCTTTCTGACTGGGAGCCAATGGACAAAACGTGTGGGTGCCTTGCCTCTCCTCACATAGACAGTAGAGGGGCCTGAGACCTTCTCGGGGCCACCCCGCCTCGGGGCCACCCCGCCCCGGGCCCACCAGGCCCTCTGGCTCCCCTGCTTCACCCCTGCATGAGCTCTGTCCCTGCTCCCAATCCCAAAATCAATAGTAAGTAGTGACAATATGGTGGCCCTCCATAATCCTATCAGTTACCATTCATTTTCCCCAACTACGCCCCCTAGTGTCCCAGCGGCCTGGGCTTCGGATATATTGTAGACACCGCTGACAGCTCTCGGACGACACCCCCCACGCCTCTCCCGGACCTTCCCTCGCCGAGATACGGCCCTGGAGGATGTGGGACCTGAGATATTCAGGGCACAAGAGAGGCATCAAAGAAGCTTCTCTGTAGTCTGAGCTTGACAGGAGAGCTCAGAAAAAGGGACGCTGTGGGCTCCAGAGGGGCTGAAACCCACCCTAACCCTGGGAATATCTGAAGCCACGGCCCGTGGCTGTCACCCCCCTTCGTTTCGCCCCCTTCATTTTGCCCCCAAGAGGTCAAAGGTCAAGCCCATGTTAACTAGTTCAAATATGGTGGCCTTCCATAATCATATCAGTTAACATTCATTTTGACCAACTACGCCCCCTAGTGTCCCAGCGGCCTGGGCTTCGGATATATTGTAGACACCGCTGACAGCTCTCGGACGACGCCCCCCACGCCTCTCCCGGACCTTCCCTCGCCGAGATATGGCCCTGGAGGATGTGGGACCTAAGATATTTAGGGAACATGAGAGGCAAGCTTCTCTGTAGTCTGAGCTTGACAGGAGGACAATCTGTACAGGGAGTGACACCCACTGCCGGGGGGGGGGATACCCCGCTCGCCGACCTCCCCACTCTACCCCTCAGTCTACACCTCCTGGGCCCCCCCCCACCGGGGCCCCCAGCCCCCCCGGTCCGGCCCTGCACAAGCTCCGCCCCCGCTCGGCAATCCCAGACAAAGTCAATGGTAACTAGTGACAATGTGGTGGATTCCATATTCTCACTACTTAGTTGTATATGTATATACTTGTATTTGTCTAGCCAAAAGTCACAAATCACATTCTGCCTCAGAGGGCTTAATAATCTGTACAGGGAGTGATACCCTCTGCCGACCTCCCCACTCCACCCCTCGGTCTGCGCCTCCTGGGCCCCCCCCCACCAGGGCCCCCGGACCTCCCGGTCCGGCCCTGCACGGGCTCCGCCCGCCACCCCCGCCCCCGCCGGCCGACCTCCTCGCTCCGCCCCCCGTCCACGCCTTCCTGCGCAGGCCACCCCCTCCGGGCATCCGCCCCTGCCTAGCCCCGCCTGCGGCCCCTCCCCTCCGACCGGGCCCGCCCGCCCCGCCCCCTCCCTCGATCGGGAACGCCCACCCGAAGCCCTTCCGCGTTCCCATCCGCCGCCAGCGCCCGACCCGGCAAGGGTCCGCTTCCACGCCGCGCCCCGCGCTTCCGCGCCCCATAGACCCCCATTCAGCGGCCTCCCATAGCCTATCCGACGCCGCCATCTAGTGGACGGCCGCTTCCACATTCCACATTCTCACTACTTAGTACAGCAAGGGGAAGCCGCTTCCAACTCGAATCAGAATGAATGGGCTGTCTCCTAACCCTAACCCTAACCCTTGCTGCCACTTAATAAAGCCTGCTGTTTTTCCACACCATCTCTGCACCTGAGTCCTGTGGCTAGATTGGTGCTTGACAGTTGGAAGGGTAAGCAGCTTTTCTTCATTCCCCAGCCAGTCTCACCCAGTTTTGATTTACTTTCAAGTGTGCCTAGGCTTGAAAAAGTCCCATTAAAGGGTCAAAACAATGCCCAATACACACTGTTGTATTAATTTGTTGTATGAATAAAAAAATGAAATTTGATTCATTTGGGGTTTAACAAAACATATAAACAATGGGTTTGAGATCATTTGTATTCATTTATTTAGCATTCTTGGAAATCCAAATTATTATGGGATAGTTTGATGAGATTAAACAGTAGTGTGCTAGGGACATATGCCAAGGATACCGCAATTGGAACCTGGACTGGGGGAAGGATCATGCACCTCCTGTCCCCTTCAGGGTTAGGGTTAGTGCTAAACACAAGGACTAAAAAATTCACCCTGGGACCCCTCTCCCTAATCAGTAACCCCTTTATGTAAAACAGTACAGAGAAGCTGTAGATATGTTACCATGTTCAAATGCAGTCAGTGCAACTAAAACAGCCCTACAGCTGCTCAGAAGCTCCCTCCCAGCACCTCTATTTAGCCATGGGTTTGACCATGATCCTAAGTAGTCTATATGCTGGATATGTGGTATGACTGTCAGATGGGGCAGAGGTGATGCTTTCAAACCATGCTTGATGTCATAAACAGTCAAATGTTTTTTTCTTATTTTGGAACGTGACAGTTCCACTGACGGTCTTACAGACTCATTTTGTCTCTCAGTTCTTATCAGGACACCAAAGTAAGACAGGAACCACAGACATTTTTTAACACACTAAACTTTATTTAAAACTTGTTTAACAAAGAAGAAAATGTGGAGAAATCATGGACAAGAAACTGCAGTGTCCATCAGCAGCCGTTTTGGATCTCACTTCTTGAATCTGACAACAGAACGGAGCATCAGCCATTTTGTTCATTCATTATATATGCAGAACGTCGAGAGAGAGGGAGAGTTGACACTTACCTGGAGCCACCCCGGTGCTTCCTATCCAAACCGAGACGCTTTCTGTCTGCAAAGGACGGCCTGCAACAGACAGACACGTGAGCTGGCAAACAGACAAAGAGACTGAAAGAGAGACAGGTGTACTGACCCCGCTCTGTAGTGTTTCAGGGACTTCCTGTTGGTGTTGGTCAGCTCTTCATCAAATGCAGACTTCATTCTTTTTTTTCCTGCTTTCTGATTGGCTGCTGCAAAGAGACATGATTAGAGTCCTGATGTAGCATTAGTCTGTACTGACGTCTTATTTGTCTGTACTGATGTAGTATTTGTGTGTACTTGTATTTCTGACCTGGCATCGGCGTCTCTTCGACTATTGCTCGCGCTCTCTTCGGTCGTCTCTCTCTCTTGGCTGCTCGCTCAGCAAACATCTGAGCCTTCAGGATCTCAAACTGTGCACGCTCCTCAGCCTGACAGACAAAGATGATCGATTAGAAGTCAGAGCACTCACCCGGACACTAAAACTGTGCTACATTCAGGTACAGTGAGAGAGACAAGAATACATGATGTGTTCAGGGCTAGAAATTGTTATTAATGATTATTAGTGATTAAAAATGATTGATCATTCATACTGTCAACTCCTTCTTCTTTCCGTCCTTCAAGAACTTTTCTCTCTTCTTTTTTCCCCTCAGAGCGAGGTCGAAGTCCTGCAGAGCCTTCGACACTGAGCAAGGGGAGGACAGTCAAAGTATTGCAATGCAGTGTATAGTACTGCAGTATAGTGTGAATATTTACTCACTGCGGCTCTGTTTCCTCTCTTGCTGAGTCTGAAACCAAACTCTCTGTGACTGACAGGAGGCGGAGCCATCAAGACGTTTCTGAGCCACACTCAACTACAAAAACACGCACATATTGCTTTTTAACCCTTTATATCACAACAGACACAGAAATTCCTCTATAAGAACAAATATTACACAGGTTCACAGGAAACAGTCCACTTTGTTTGTTAAAGTCGACCCAGTCAATCGTGCCTACAGACTACTCTGAAATGATTCAGTGGAAACCCACAAAAACCTTCACTTCCTTTAGATATTTAGGCTTTTTTACTGGAGGTTGCATTTAAATGTAGTCATTTAGCTGATATGTTTATCCAAAGCGACTCTGGAACAAAGAGAAGGGAACAATCAATGTAAAGTGGGATAAGAAAGTGTTGTGTAGGAAAGGGGGAAAAACAGACAAGAAAAGGATTGCTTGACAGTTCTTAAAAGGGGTAGATTTAGCATGTCTAGCTGTTGGGAGTGCTGGACAGGAGATCCTCCAGAGTTTGGTCCTCCAGAGTCTGATCTGGTTGGAACGGGGGAACAACAGACAAGAAAAGGATTGCTTTGAACAAACAGATGGTAGAGCCAGGCATCGTACATTGGATGAGCTCAGCACTTATGAGGTAACATACCTGTATAAGGACATTCACGTAGGTGGGTGCAGTACCAGAGACAACTTTGTAGGTGAGCATTAGTGCTTTGAATTTAATGCAGGGTACAAGAGGTAGCCAGTGGGGCTCAATGAGAAGCAGGGTGACGTGACGTTTTGGGTTGGTTGTAGGACAGGAAATGTGGGAGAGAGAGATGGGGAGTGACATGGGGAGTGACATGTGGGAAAGAGCCACAGGTCAGGACTTGAACCCGGGGTGGCCACTCTACTGACAGAGCTAAGCACTGCCCCAACTCTGAAATTCTACCTGTGTGTGTTCTCACTTTATTTCCTATACCCAGCTTCTAAATATGAATCCAACTCTGTTTACACCGCAAAATAATAACACAAAGAAGTTTAATTTGATTTGTGTACAATGACATAGATAGAGAGAGAGAGAGAGAGAGAGAGAGAGAGAGAAAGAAAGAAAGAAAGAAAGAAAGTCCTAAGTCTCTTAGGACTTTGCAGCTAATTCAGAATGCTGCTGCACGTGTTCTGACAGGAACCAAGATCAGAGATCACATCTCACCCATTTTGGCTTCCTTACACTGGCTACCTGTTAAATCTAGAATAGAATTTAAAATTCTTCTCCTTACATACAAAGCTCTTCATGGCCAGGCACCATCATATTTAAAAGAGCTCATAGTTCCCTACTACCCCTCTAGACCACTGCGTTCTCAGAATGCTGGGTTCCTTGTGGTTCCCATAGTTTCCAAAAGTAGACTGGGAGCCAGAGCTTTCAGCTATCAAGCTCCTCTTCTGTGGAACAAACTACCTTTCTGGGTTCGGGAGGCAGACACGGTCACCACATTCAAGACTAGACTTAAGACTTTCCTTTTTGATAGCGCTTATAGTTAGGGCTGGCTCAGGCCTTCCCTTAGTTATGCTGCCATAGGACTAGACTACCGGGGGACCCGACCCCCGCCCCCCCCCCCCCCACTAACTAAACTTCTTCCCCGGAGTTTCTGTGCTTTCTCGTCCAGCAGGTTCTCATGGATCGTGACTGCTGCTGTGGTCTGCTGCTGACGTCCACGCCTTACTGTAAACCCTCTCTCTCTCTCTCTCTCTCTCTCTCTCTCTCTATCAATGTAAGGCAGTTCAATATCCCTTAGAGTTCGCATAAACGGGGCCTGAGGTTTTATTGTTCTGTCAATCATTATCTCTCTCTCTCTCTCTCTCTCTCTATCTATCTATCAATGTAAAGCAGTTCGATATCCCTTAGAGTCCGCATAAACGGGGCCTGAGGTTTTATTGTTCTGTCAATCATTATCTCTCTTACACCTTTTCTTTGGATGTTACTAACTACACCTCTTCCCCGGAGTTTCTGTGCTTTCTCGTCCAGCAGGTTCTCATGGATCGTGGCTGCCGCCGTGGTCTGCTGCTGACGTCCACCATATTTAGCATTACATGCCATATATAGTCATTATTGCTACCATCCCCACTACAGCTTTGTTGGTTAATGACTTATTGCTGCTGTGCATCTGTGTTCCACTGCTACTGCAATCACCTCACCATTTATTGTAATTCATTGTAATTGTACAATATGTTTGTGTTGATTGTTCTGTACATGTGACATCCATTGCACGTCTGTCCGTCCTGGAAGAGGGATCCCTCCTCTGTGGCTCTTCCTGAGGTTTCTTCCACATTTTTTTTTTCCCTGTTAAAAGGGTTTTTTGTGGGCAAGTTTTTCCTCACTCGAACAGAGGGTCTAAGGACAGAGGGTGTCACTCCCTGTACAGATTGTAAAGCCCTCTGAGGCAAAATGTGTTTTGTGGCTATACAAATAAAATTTGATTTGATTTGATTTGAAAGAAAGAAAGAGAGAGAGAGCACACTTTGGTAGAGACATAACAATAACAGAGTGAGCGCCGGCCTCGATAAAGCTGTCATTAATCAGCAAAACAAAGTTATTTCCTGATTGTTTCACATGCCCACAGCAGCCCCCCCCCCCCCCCCCAACACCAGTTGCCAGTTTGCCTGTTCCGAATCTGAACATGCACTAAGTTTCTCACCACCATTGTGGGGGTGAGACACAGGGAGTCAGTTTTGATGTTGATGTTGTGGTGTATAGTAGGTTTGCTAGGGAGGACCAGCAGTTCAGTTTTGGAAAGGTTCAGCTGGAAGTGATGTGCCTTCATCCATGTAGCAATGTCTGAGAAGCATTCTGAGACCCGTGCAGAGATCAGGGGGTCCTCAGGAAGAAATTACAGATAGAGCTGAGAGTCATCTGCATAGCAGTGATAAGAAAAGTCATGCGTGCAGATAATCAGACGCGGGGAGGTGGTGCAGATAACGAATAGGGTGCCCAGCACCAAGCCCTGGGGGACCCCTGTGGTGAGGTGATGAGAAGTGGACAACTATCAAAGCCAGGATACACTGAATGAGACCCTATCAGGTAGGTTACAGTGTATCGACTGTCACTCTTAAGACTCGTCTTGCGGGGATACAGTACTTCACAAGAGTGGGTCTTCACTAATTTAAAACGCCAACCCAAAGACTTGGTCGAGAGCTAATGAAATTGTGAGTTCTTGATTGTTACTGGCTGTGACACCTGAGGTGTGTGCAGGTGTACCTTGGCCTCAGATGCAGCCAGTTCTCTCTCCTCTTTCTCCAGCTTCATCACAGCATCGACATCTTTCTCCAGTTTGTTGATCAGGTCTCTGAACTTCAGGATGACCTCTGGACAGGAGGCAGAGGCGTTACATCACACCACACCTGATACAGGTGACAACTTTCTACATCATGTTCAAAGTCACCTCTCAGGTGTGCTTACCTGGCGGCAGGACTCGAGCCTTCACACTGCTCTTTGCCGACTTCACAACCTCCTTCAGCATCTTCCTCTCTGACTCTCCGACCAGTGACACTGAACGTCCAGAACGACCTGCTCGTGCCGTTCGACCAACACGGTGGACATAATGTTTGACTGTGGATGGCATGGTGAAGTTTATGACCTGAGAGACAGACAGGTGTGAGAGAGACAGATGCTTGAGAGAACAAAACTCCACAGTAAATTTATGGTGCATTGGTACTCAAGGATTCTCACCGTTTTGACTCCATCAATGTCCAGACCTCTGGCTGCTACATCTGTTGCCACCAAAATATCAATTTGTTCATCTTTAAAACGCCTGGAGAACCAAAAGAACAAGAACAACAAGGTAAACACATTCAAATTAGCAAGAACGGTTAGTTTTTCTGTCTATGGGTACCCAAAGTTCTCCAGTTTCTGGTTCTTTTTGTTTATTTACCTGAAGTTCTCCAGGCTCTGGTTCTGTTTGTTTATTTAGCTGAGGTTCACCAGTCTCTCATTCTTATTTACCTTAGGTTCTCTTGGTCTGTCTGTTTATGTACCTCAAGTTCTCCAGTCTCTGGTACTGTGTGTTTGTGTACCTGAGGTTCTCCAGTCTCTGGCTCTGGCTCAGTTCTCCATGCAGTTCTCCAACCTTCAGTCCCATCAAGCCCAGCAAGATGTGCAGTCTGTGAGCCTGTTTCCTCGTCTGAGTAAAACACATCACATGATCCTGGAACGTCCGAGTCAGCAGAGCTGGAAGAACACAGTCAGTCAGTGCTGCAGTACGCATAGTACTACAGTGTAGATATACTTTATTGATCCCCAGGGAAATTCTCTTGTTGCAGCAGCATTACAAGTAACAAAACAGAAGAGATATACACAATATACAGGTATGAGGTCAAAATTTGGTGACAATATAAATAGAATAAACTCTAAGGAGGAAGAACATACATATCTACCTCTAACAAATATAAATAAGAAAAATACACATATATACATGGATATGTTGCAATAACTTGTGCGATTGTGAATTGTGGAAAACTTAAATGGGGGAGAGTGCAATTATGCATCCATTATTATGTCCATCAATCAAATGAACTGTCCCAGAATTATTCTCCTCTCTCTGCACAAAGGGGAGTCATTATACAGAGCTGCAGTATATGCAGTACTTCAGTGTCAGCACTGCAGTATGTATAATACTACAGGAAATATTGAGTCATATGTGACCAGTTCCTCTGACATGAGAACATCCTGACAAATTAAAACTAAGCAGATAAAAAATTCTTTCTTGTGTGTGATTTATTGACTGCACTCAGAGATCTTTGGGGTCAAGCTGAATCTTGTTTACGCCGCTAAAAGTTGAAGACCGGTCCTGAGAACATACCTGCCACCACGGCCTCTCGGTCTCCTTCTCTGTTTGGTCGGATTCTAACGAATTCTTGACGCAGAAACGGAGCCACATCAGTGTTACTGTTAACAAAGATTCTGATTGGCTGCTTCAACGACACTGCCGCCAGGTCCTTCACCTAAAGACACAAGTCACATGGTACATAGTAAAACACCTGAAAACACAGGTCACATGACACAGAACACCTAAAGACAGGAGACATCACACTGGTGTGTACCTCTTCTGTCATGGTGGCGGAGAACAACATAGTCTGTCTGTTGTAGGAACAGAGCCTGATAACCTCCTTCATCTGTTCCTCGAAGTACTCATCCAACATCCTGAGAACAGGTGAGACATGTGAGACAGGTGAGTCTCTGATCAGACCTGGTCTTTGGTGGAATGTAGTTTCAGGTGGAGGGTTTACCTGTCTGCCTCATCCAGAATCAGGATTTCAATGTGGCTCAACTCAAAGCTCGGCGTGTTGTGAAGATGATCAATCAGACGACCAGGTGTAGCTATCAGAACGTCTGGTCCCGCCCTCAACGCAGCCTCCTGAGACTTCAGGTCCAACCCACCTGGAGACAGACAGGGACAGGTTTAAGACCAGACAGACAGGTTCTATCATGTGTCTGCATTTTTACACAGACAGTAAACAAACTTACCAACAGCCAGGCAGGTGGTGATTGAGGTGAACTGGGCCAGCTGACGGGCCACAGAATGAACCTGGATCCCCAACTCTCTGGTAGGAACCAGAACTAAGACCCGGGTCACCTGGGAAGTCCTGGGCTTATACACTAAACGCTCCAATACCGGTAACATGAAGGCCGCAGTCTTCCCTGCGGAGAGGAATCATTTCATTAATAAATCTGGTCCCAGTATGAAGAGCCGGTCCCAGTGTGAACACGTGGTTCCAGCATAGCAGTGTTACCTGTCCCAGTTGCAGCACAGGCACACAGGTCTCGGCCCAGCAGGCCCACGGGGACACAGGCCTTCTGAATGGGGGTCGGCTGCTTGAAGCCCAGAGCTGTGATGGCCTGCAGGGACACAAAGAGGAGGGAGAGGGGGTCAGGATGGAGTAGAGAGGGGGTCAGGGTGGAGCAGAGAGTCGTGGTACCTTCAGGATCGGTCGGGACAGATTCATGTTGTCAAATGTCAGCTGATCATCGTACTGCGACGCATCCTCATAGAATGACTCTGGGGCCTGAAAACACAGCTGTTAGCATGTAAACACACTGTAAACAAACCTGTAACATCATCAGCTCATATTCCTCACCTCCTCCCCCGCCTTCCTCTTTCTCCCCCGTCGTTCTTTTTCTCTGAGGGTGTCTGACAGGAAACAGGAAGTCAAGATAAAAGCCTGTAGTGACACTTCATTAAGGTTTGTGTTCAAATGTCAGTCAGCTCATAGATCGTTAACTCACCAGATTTTGTCAGAATCTCCTCATCGCCCGAATCAAACTCATCTTCATCCTCCTCCTCCTCCTCCTCCTCATCAACAATTCCATCAGGAGGCTTCACATCATCATCATCATCACCATCATCATCATCTCGATCCTTTTTCACTGAAGAACTTTCGGCAACGTTGCTCTCAGCTGATTTCTCCTGCCAATTAAAACAAAGTCAACCTAAACACAGGAAGTGGAATCTGACAGACAAAGCAGAACCTGCTGACTTACCTCAGCTTTCCTTTTCTTCCTGATTTTCTCTATTTTCTGGTCCAGAGTGGTCACAGTTCTCTGCAAGCACAGAAAACATTTTTAAAATATCTGGAGAACGTTAGACAACCAAAACATCTGGGCCCGGTATTTCAAAACTTGTAATCTGGATCAGGATAATCCAGATAATGAAATCCTCCTTTTTTCAGTCATGCATAAAGGTGATCCTGCTGACTTTATTGGAGTATTTCAAAACACTGGCGGATTGGATCACCGTGATCCCGATCTGGGCGGATACGGATTTCCAAATCTCGTGACTCCGCGGACCGAAAACATGGCGGACTACCTCACAAAAGGAGCAGCTGGGAGCAAGATTTCACGTCACAAGTGTAAGTTTACCGTCGTCTAATGTGTAGCGGTTTTAGGACCATATGAACGCCAACCAACATGAAAACAACTTGTTGAATTGTCACCTAATTCAAACCAGGCCGTAGCAATGTCTAATTAAACCGCAGCGTGCTAACAGTAGCTAACTCGGCTCCATTGACTTGTGTGTTAAGCAGCTAGCAAGGCAGCTGTCTTTGTTGATGAAGTTTAGCTGTCTGTGGTTCAACTCAAAAGGGAACTAATCTGACGTACATCATACGTTAACTCTTTAAACTAGCACCAACCTGTTCAGAGTTTATTAGCATTAAGTCGTACGCTCCATGTATACAGACCAACAGGCTGCAGTACTTTGGTAACATAGCGCTACAGAGTAGGAGTGTTAACTATACGGTTCATTCAGAAGTGTCAGGATGCTACAGTGATGCTGCTGATGATATCAAAAACAAAAGTATACTGATACACCTTCTCTGTCTTCTACTTTCAGAGTCCACTCACGGCCATGGAAGTCGAATAATCAGTTTGTACACCAACACTGAAATACATTGCTGCAGGTTTCAAAATCATATTCAAGCTATTTCCAAACATTTTAAAAGTGCATTTTAAGCTTCTGACAGAAGTCAATTTTGTCTTCATTTAATCAGAAGGATGTAAATCTTAAATGCTTGTAAAGTGCTTCAATATGCAGCATGATATAAACACTGAAAACACATCTCATAGGTTTGTAATTGTTACTTGTATTTACAGCAGTTTCAGAACGTGTGGTAAAAAATATTTTACTATGCTTTAAATTTCTTACATTTAAGCTACTTTAATTATTTAAAAATAAAACACTTACACTTTAGATTAACTGTAATGGACACCTTGAGTAACAATATCTAGGAGAAGTGGAGCTGAGACTTTATCAATCCAAGTGAAATCCACCTCTGAGGTGGGATTAAAATAATCCTGAAATTTTGGTATCAAGTTGATCCAGGTATCTGCCTTAACTTTTGAAATACCCAAATCCAGCCTTTTATCTGGATTCAAGGGAGGATTGGATTACCAGATCAGGATTCTGATCTTCAGGATCAGGATTATCTGAATCTGTGTTGAAATACCCAGTTTTCAGATCACATCTAGAGTTAATCCAATCCAACCAGGATAATCCTGTCAGATCAGTTTTGAAATACCGGGCCCTGGAGACCCAACTAGACCGCTGACAGCTGACCATATAAGGGCATATACATATATGTCTTTATTTGGTCAAACAGAACATTTCATGTCCTGGTTCTGAGTTTTTCTCATGTAGACATTATTTTGTTTTGTTTAGTTTCATTTATTTCTACTGTTTCAGCAGCTAACACACAAACAAAAAAGGCTCTGCTACAGGTTCTGCTGCAGGCTCTACCTTGTTCTTGAGCTGTTTCATGATGTCTGCCATCACCCAGTCGTCGTCACAGTTCAGTCCGTCTCTCTCACCAAACTCAAAGTCAGCATTGAAGTCTTTCGCCCCGTGACTCCCAAACTTCTTCTTCCTGTTCAAAACGATTGGCTTGTCCTGAAACACACATGAACACACAAGAACAAATGAGCACACACGAGTGCACACACACATGAACGCACACACACGAACGCAGAGATAGCAGTGGTGGAAAACAAAAGGCCTTTAATGGCATCAGAAGGGACGTGAACCCTCTTCCATCATCGTCCATATGAGGATGAATGACAACCAGGACTCAGACTGAAACATTTAAATCTCCTGTTTGATATAACACCATCTGACGTGCTATGAGACTGCGGTAAGACTGTTCGACGTGCTATAGGACTATGATAAGATTGTCCGACACGTTATAAGACTGTCTGACATGCTATAAGACTGTCCATCGTGCTACAGGCCTAAGACTATGGTATCAGTGTCCGACATGCTATAAGACTGTGGTAAGACTGACTGTCGTCATCTGGTGGATCTCACAGTGGCACAGCTTTTGTTTCAGGTGCTGCTGCATTTAGTTGCCACTGACTTCCGACAAACTTTACAGCAGACAATAGTTTGCTCGGTGTGATCTGCTGTAAAGCTGAACCACTTCCATACCACTGAGGAGACGGGGCCTTTTTGGGGACAAAAATCACCACATTCAGATTTCTCTGGGGAAACTGTGTGAAGCACTTTGTGTTACAATGTTTTATATAAAAAGAGCAAATAAACAAATATATATATATATATATATATATATATATATATATACATACATACACACACACAGAGGAGCAGAGAGTGAAGAGGACGCTGACGGAGGAAGCTAAGAAGAGAAAAGGAGAGAGTGAGCGAGCAAGAAGCCGCCGGACAAGAGTAAATCTGGGACTGACTTTTAGTGGTTGGTGAGAGCTTGGTGAAATAAAAGGCTGAAAGACAGACGCCGAGCTGGGCTGACTGCTGCTGGACTAGTCAGTGATATTAGCTGCTGCTGGGTCTGCTGCTGCTGACCTGGATGATGATTGGCTGGTAGCAAAGTTGTCGACTCGCTAATTTTGATCAGAAGTAATGCAATCAGAACAAATACTCGAGTACAGCTGGACATATTTACCACAGTTACACTCTGACACTGGATTAAACTACATGTTAGTTTAATAAAATGATCGTCTTGTTAAAGTTTGTTAACTCTTTATGTTCATTCAGATAAAAACTCTTAACCCTTTCAGAAGAAATTAAGCGCAGTTTGATATGCTGTTGACTCTGGTTCACCTCGGCCGCCTGGTCCAGTGGTTTCTCCGGGAGACTTTCATCTGTGTAGCCGGACAAACTCACCTCCTGCTCGGACTCGGTGTCGGGTTCCTCCGGACTCTCCTCCTCGTCCCGGATCGTCCCGATTAGACCCAGCTGCTCCAACATGGTGGACTCCGTTACAGTACTGATCTTGCGGACCGGTTCTAAACGGATTATTAAAGGTTCTTTCCGTTTCTCCTACACACGTGTGTTGACGGAAGCCGGAAGTGAAAGCGGTGTTTCCGGTTCATCTTCTTCTCGTGTTAGTCAGTGTGTTTGCTGCTGAGTGTGTCACTGCCCCCCACAGGCCAAAAACTGAACTGACAACTTTGTGTTATTTGTGTCTTCAAGGATGAGACATGGTTTAATCCGCAACGAGTTTGTGCTCAGACTTGTGCTGTACATGTGCTCAAAATGTAAGAACGAACATCATACATGTCATGCAACCTGTAGCTTCTCTTGTTCATCTCCGTCACTACCAACATCATCCATAGATATGAAACTTGGTGGTTCCCTCTAGTGGTCACATTGGGTATTGTATTACATCGACACAACAACACATCCTCCTTTCTTGAAGCTGTAAACAAAACACAGCCTAACATACATAAATGATAGCTACTGGCATCGTGAACACCAAAATTTACATATTTTTTTCATTTTTTCAATACAGCATTTATATCATTTTTCTTTGTTCTTTGCCTTGTTAGATAAAACTCTTTTAAAACAAATTAACTTCAATTTTTTTAAAAATCACTTTTTATTTGAAGCTTAGATCTCCTCAAGATAGATGACCCTGAGTGACAGTCACTTGTGCCCACATGCACACGTCCATCTGATTTCAGGTCTGGCATTGTTTCTGCATCAGACACAGAAGTAATTCCATCTGCATCTTTGCATTGTGTTTGAGTGAAAGCCTCTTTGGTTCTGAGAAGGTTGCGACAGTTCCTTCTGAGCATGTGACCTTCCTCAATCTTTACTTAATAATCTCGGTCCGACCTCCTGGAGAACAGCAGCTTTTCGGTTCCATGCATCCCAGTCTTGGATATGCACCACATCATTTCTAGCAAGCGGTTTGAGGGTCTTGGTTGACTTGTCATACTGCTGTTCTTGTTCCCATTTCATATTCTTCTTTCATATTCTTCTTGATGTCATTCAGACACATTCATACACTGATGGCATTAGCTGCCATGCAAGGTGCCAACTGCTCATCAGTTTTAGGAGATAACCATTTATACACAGTCACACACCGCAGCCTTTGGGAGCAATCTGGGGTTCAGTATCTTGCCCAGTATCTCTACTTCCAAGCCGCTGCCACTACTGGTAGGGTTGTGTGTAACTTGCAGTTCATCAACAGATCGGCTGGACCACATTCAAGCAAGGCAGTTCTGTAGCTTAACAGAGCTAAATAAGGATCTGACTTGCTCTCTATGGCATTTTTGAAAAGCTGTTTGATGATATGCACTCCCTTTTCAGCATGCTGTGGACTAGAAGTGACATGCTGAAAACCACATTGTTTTGCAAACTGCTGCCATTCCTTGCTGTTATAACAAGGCACATTGTACTCACTACAGTCTTTGGTATCCCATGGATGGGCTTGACATGAGTAATGATATTGTTGGAAGTTGCACTTGTACGCACAGCAATTTCAGGATTGCTTGAATAGTAGTTCAAGCTCTACTAACTGCAAGCTCAAGACAGATGGTCTTTGCCAACAGTGAAAAAAAATCTGTTCCAACATTCTCCCAAGGCACAGTGGGAAGATCTTGGACCATCATAGGCTGCCTTGCCTGTTTGCTCTGGTACTTGTTACGTGTTTAACATTTTCCTATCATGTTTTCAATGTTGTTGTTAATTCCGGGCACACGCTGTTCCTGGTTCTCCTTTTACATTTCTCTATGCCAAGGTGTCCCTTGTGTAGCCTATGCAGTATCTCAGGCCTCAGGCTGTGTGGAATGAATCAATAACAGTCCATTTTCCACATTTAGTTCTGATCTGATAGTATTTCAGACAGGACCCCTTGGGGCAGCCACTGTGAATGTTTTCCATCACTGTTTGTGGATCTTTGACTGATTCTTCACTAATTTCTTTTGATTTACAGTCAGACACAGGTAAGGACTCAACTATCATGTTGACATGATTTTCAATATCTTTTTCAGTGGAGCTAACAGTACTCATCTCTGGTGCTCGTGATAGCGCATCCGCCAACACTAAGTGGGAAGAAAACTTGTCTCCAAGGTTATTTCTTGCACACCAAACTGGCATTTTGGTTTAACTTTAGTTCATTTTCACGTACCCTTTGGAGTGCTTTTTGACAGTCTTTCATTGTGCTCTTGTGTTGTGGAGCCCCAGACTACCACATCATCCACATAGCAACCCTCTAGCATATTGCCCACAGTACAATGATATATTTCAGAAGCTGAGATTATGCCAAATCATATTCTTAGGAATTTGCACCCCCCAAAAGGCGTATTGAATGTGCAGTATCTTAGTATCCAACTTGATTGCCAGAATCCCTGTACTACATCTAGCTTTCAGAAGTAGTTGGTGCCAGCCATCTCACTTGCAATTCCCATTCCTCCCATGGGAATCTGGTAGTGCTCATGTTTTATTTTCTATTTAAATAGTTGGTTCTTATACTTTTGTGATGACTTTTAACTGGCACAACCTTTCCAGTTCCTTTTTAAGGTGTTCCAGAATTTGAGCTGTAACTTTCCTTGGTGCATGGATCACTGATGTGGCATCCTATTTGAGTTTGATTTTGTATGTGTATGGAAGGCATCGGTTAGTGGTTAGAAATGTGGAGGCTTCCTTTGGACAAATTTTCCCAGAATATTTTGACATGTGTCAGAACCCAACGCGTGTCAGAACCTGACATGTCTCAGAACCTGACAAATCAAAGGTATCTTTGATGACTCACTGAAAAAGCAGGAAAACAAAAAAGGCAAAAATAAATTAAGTACAAGACCCCAAAATAAATCCAAAGAACAAGAGACAGAACAATGGACAGAACCAGGGAACAGAGTCGCTATGTGACTACATCATGATGCGATGAAGGATGTTATTGATGTGGTCTGTGTTAAACTACAAAGTAGTGTGATGGACTACAAACAGCTCCATGTTAGATGTTGGTACTCTGACCATGTTGTTTGAATGTAAACAAAGTGTTTGTCACAGTGAGAATGGTCACTCACCCTCTTGTCCACTCACATACAAACATATTAACATCAAGTTCTGTCAAAGATGGATGAGGGCAAAGTTAAAAAATACAAGAGGAAGTACTAAACCAGGAGAGCGTTACAAAATAAAACACTAACACACACACACATGCACACACACATACTGTGTTTCTTATGGATACAGGAAACACTCTGACTTCCACAGGAGGAGGGGGTGAGGGGTTATGGGAGGAGGAGTCAGTCTGTCAAGGGTTAGTTGTCGAGAGAGAGACAGTCAGTGTGAACAGAGACCGAAGAACACAGCACATCTACTACAGAACCAGCGGAAGCAACAGAACCTGAACTCCAGGAACCATCACACAGCAATTCATCTTTCTTCAGTCTGTTGATCTGTGAGTTACGTCATTCAACTGATACTAAAACAGACAGACAGTTTAAGTTTCATGGACAGGAGAGTACTTCATTACTTGATTACTCTCTCTGCCAGGCTATTTATATTTGGTATTACTTTTACATCATTCAGTGCCATGTAGTCTAATACAGTCCAATGTGGTCCGATGTGGTCTGATGTGGTCCAATGTGGTCTGACACCATTTATGTTGGTCCACACTGACACTCATCCACACCGAGCTCTGTCTTTCTTCTGCTGTGAAAATCGAAGAAGTCAAACACATTTTTACTAACACATTAATATGCTAACACCAATACATAGGCCTGTTTGTGAACCAGTCAGACGACGGAAACAAATACATGAACAGAACCAAAGCCTGTGACCCTTCTCACATGTACAGATGTGTTTTTATTGTATTCATTCACATGTATTCAAAGATTGTCCATCATCAGTCTGCCGAATTAGATATTAGCAGCTTGTTATACATAATGATGTCATTTTTTATATTTGACTGAACTCAGATAATGACAGACCTGAGGTCAGAGGTCAGAGGTCACAGCTGTGTGGAGTTTAAATCTTCTTCTTTTCTTTTAATTAAAGGTTAGCACAGAATGGTTAGCCAGACACCCAGATGTGGCTGCTGCAGCAGCTGGATGGTGATTGGTCGTCGTCACTGAGCTGTAATTAAACACACAGATTACAGTGTGTGTGTGGTCCTGTATGTCTATATTTATGAGGGCCTTCTGCCCTTCAAAGGCTGTGTGTTTGTGTGTGTGTCCTGGTCTGGTCTCTCAGTACCAGTAAAAATAAATAAATCTTAGTGTTCTTTGTGGTTCAGAGTTTATGGTTTGTTCAGGTGTTCCATGTGGGACTTTTTACAGCAGGTAAAGTCAGTTCAGCTCCAGTTCTGGGCCACCACAGTTTCAACAAACAGCTGCAGTTACGTTGCTTCACCAACATCACAACTCAGGGTCATTCAGCAAAAAAGTTAAATTTTTGCTGCAACACGTGATGGCAAGATGCTTCATTGGCCAATCACATACTGAACATGCAAGGTCTCATTCCTGGAGGACGGCCTTGTGTCTTTAAAATGCAGTTTGTATTCAGGTGATTCTGTTTGTTACAGAGAAAAATGGGTCAACGGGGGTCTGGAGGGTACTGAGAAAAGAGGGGGGAGGAGGGGCAGGAAGGAAGAGGAAGGGAGTGAGAATATTGTGAAACAGAGGTTACTGCAGTTCAAGTCTGTTTATATGGAAGACAGTCTGAGTCTATGTTTAGCTGTGAGCGACGGAGCAACAGGAGAGACAAAAACCCTCAGACTGTGACCCCTAACCCCAGACCTGCAGCTCCCTGTTTACACCAGAGAATACTTTGCCTCTGGACAGGTTGGGCAGTGTGTGAACAGGTAAGTTTCTGATGATCCACTGATCCACTGGCGAAGTGTGCAACCTGTGGTGTATGTTGGACGGTGTCCTGGATGTAGGATGGGCCCCAGCCATTCACAGAATGGTCAGAAAGTACAGACACTTGAATCAGATACCAGCTGGTAGAAAGTATAGTATTGTAAGAGTAAAGTATAGTAGTCTAGGCACAAGATGACATCTGGAGCACATTGTCCCAGTGAATCACAGCTGATCATCCAGTCTGAACAGGACACACCACAGAGTGATCAGCTGGTTTGAAGTAAATAAACTAAACACAGCATTGTGGGAGGAAGGTGGGTGGATGGAAGGGTCAAACAAGTACAGGACTTTGTCCAGGAGACAAGGGGAGATTTATGTGACACCAAAAGTCAACATTTACAAGTTCGCTACAGTCTTTTCCGAAAACTAACCTGCTAACTTGACCATAATATTAATAAGCATGTGACATGTGAAAACATGACTTTGGTGTGGTACCTGCTTGGTGCAGAACCTGATACTCCCAGTTCTTGGAGAATCAGGTGGTTTACTATGTCAAAGGTTGATGACAGGTCCAACAGGATGATGAATTATGTCTGATGACGTAGACAGAAGAGCTGGATGAAGAGGTCATTGGTGTCCATCACTCACTGGCTGAAATTGGCTCACCATAACCAAAGTAGGGTTGTGAACAATAAACCAATGCAACCCGATATTGATATTGTGAGCAGCCTCCTAAATCGATCAAATTAGCCACAAACCCCTAGATGAATCAGTTGTAGAGTCATGCATTGGGTATCGTGAGACTTTGAAGTCTCATTTGGCAGCTTCACACACTTTTGGGAAAATCCACCGTGTGATTAGCCCGCCAGACTTGGGATTTGGACATTTTCCCAGTCTATGTTCTTCTAAACATGCTTCTATGTGTGTAAATATGCTACATAGTTAATTAGTTTCACTTTTGTCTGTTTTTAAGACCGACAGTTTGCACATGGTATTTTATTTTGAAAATCCACCAGATTCTCTCTGATAAATGATGTTGATTCAGGCAGACTTTTTGTGTCTATGTCTAAAAATAAATTTTATAAAATAAATTTAAATAAATTTTATTTTTTGCTAGTGCCATAAATCTACAACATATCTACAACAAATATTAACCATATAATCAAATCAAATCATATCATTCTTACACTATATTGATTCATATCGAATCGGTCTGTAATAAAAGTATATTGTTTTAATTAAATTGTAACCGGTGTATCTAGATACCAATCTGCAGGATTCATGACCCTAATGATGTCACATCAAAACAATACTAGAAATGCTTCAGAGAAAAAACAAACAACACAATCCATCAGGGAAGTGCAGCTGGACTGGTAGATATACTGAAGAAATAATGTGCTGCTGATGAGAGAAGAGCAGACAACACCAGATAACTTGAGCATATGATCAGAGAGGCAGGAAATGAAATGACTGGAAAGTTAGTGATAAAAAGAAGCATTGATGATTTTGAACACAGAACAGCTGATCTGACCAGAACATGGAACCAGAACTTTTGAACCAAGAACCTCAGAACCAAGCCACCCTGATGCAGAATCTTCTTCTTCCATGTTTCAGGTTGATATGTTCTGGCTCAGGATGACCTCCTGTCTGTTGCCCATCCTGTTCCTCCTTTTTGTGTGCTCCGTCATGTCTGCGACTGAACCTGCCGGCTGTAAAATCCGCTTCACTGACAAAGGACTGGACATGTGTAAGTATGTGGACACATCACTGTAATCCAAGAGTTCAGAGTCCTGAACAGTTTTAAAGTATAAAAGGTTTGTTCGTAGGACAAGTAGTAGATTTGTTGTCATTCAACTAGTAGGTCTGTGCACTGTAGTACTAGTAGTATTTGTGTTTTGTTTTCAGTGAAGTCTGAGACTCTGAAGTTTGTTGAAGAGGAACTTAGTAACATCAGTATGCCGGAGATGAAGGGCCAAGACGGACACTTCCAATACAACATCACTGAGTACAATTATAACATGATATTTAAAGTGAGAGTTTAATACAGAATACTCAAAATGTGTAATAATGCTTTCCATTTTCTCTCATTTCTCATCAGTGTGAAGATAACACAGTTGAATCTGACTCACACCAGCCTGCAATTCATGCCAGAAGTTGGGTTGTTGTTCGATGTTCAGAATTCATCAATCTTGCTGAGTTTTCACCGACAGGTCCTCTACTGGTTCTTGTTAGTTCTCCTATTTTTCTTCTTCTTTTCTTCTTCTTCTTCTTCTTATTATTATTATTATTATTATAGTTGTTGTTAGTTATGTGTTGTTATTATCATTATTATTATTAAGTGTTTTAGTATCTCAGTTACGATACAGGAAACATCAACGCAGCGGCTGAAGGCATGAACATCAACACTGTTCTGAACCTGATCAAAGATGATGAAGGGCGACTGAAGATCAATAACATCACCTGTGATGCCAAAATCAACAAAATGAGGGCAAACTTCAGTGGAACACTTGGGTAAAACACAATGATTCCACCGATCAGTTCATCAGTATCAAACAAGAAGACAAACTTTACACTCACTCAGTAAAACACAGACAGATTTAAGTCTGTGAACTTCACGTGTATTTTGAAGTTTGTAGCTTTGTGTCAGCACCTCATTGATCAGCTAATTGAATCGATTGATCAGTGTGATTAATGTGAAAAATCATTCATATCAACCAATTAGGAACAACCTGTCATCATACCTTTCTTTCAGGAGAGTTTACTCCTTCCTGGCCACGTTTCTGACATCAGGGATGCGCTTCATCCTCAACAAACGGGTTTGTTGGTCTTTTGTTGGTCTGTCTCTTTTTCTCACCTGTCTGTCCCTCTTACCTGTCTGTCTCACCTTTCTGTCTTTGTCTCACCTGTCTGTCTCTCTGACCTGTCTGTCTCAACTATCTGTCCTTCAGCTCTGTCCTGCTCTGAATCATGCTGCTCTGGTTCACGTGAACTCAATGTTGGAGACGATCCCTGTGAGGACGGAGGTCGATCACTATATCGGGATAGATTATTCTCTGATCGATGATCCGGTGGTGACGTCGAGGAGCCTTGACATGCACTTCAGGGTCAGACTTCAGTTCTATGACACTGTTTTTAAAAAGTCATCCAACTTTGTGAAATGTGAAAGAGAAACAAACTGTGATGATATGAAAATACTGAAACTCAGATTTAACAAAGACTCTTTCCAAAAGGTTAAACAGATTAAACATTTTGAATTTAAAATAGTTGATCAGGGTCATGTTTCCACTCCCTTTACTTCATTTGTACCGTTCATATGACACTTTTTTATACAATTTTGTAGAAAAAACAAAATGTTCATAAAGAATCAGAAGACTTTAGAGGAAACTTCCATGTCATGTGCAAAATGTGTGCAAAATGCACAGGGCAAGGGTGTCTCCCTGTATATTATCCCTCTGGACTGTAATCAGTCATTCTCTCAGTCATTCTTAGATATATTCTTTTATATATATATATATATATATATATATATATATATATATATATATATATATATATATATATATATATATATATATATATATTCTGTAATTCAGAATATCTGAATTACATTACGAACTGTAGACATTGAAATCCAGGACCTGGTTCTGGTTCTGATTGTCTGAATCTTTGAATGATATTATGAACTGTAGACAATGAAATCCACAGATTCTTTGTCATTTTACATTGACAAACATTATTCTTAAATTGTTGCTCTATTTTCCAGAGCAGTCTATCACAGAGTGGTGAACCCCTCCACATCTTCACAAACACTCAACCTCTCTGGATGCTCTTTTCACACCAAATCACGTGACTCACCTGTTGACAGGTAACCTCATTCATTGTGAGATGTTCAAGCAGCTGTTTGCTTTTAGCTGCTCACAACTTTACCAAATCACTTTTTCAAACCTGTTCCTGCCATTAAATTCAAAATCTTTATGTTATTTTACAAAAACAATCAAATATATCAGTTTAACATTGGATCAGTTGTCTTTGTCATTTTCAATTAAATAGTTTCACTGTTTCCCCATCATCACATTTTGTTTCTGTTCACATTTTCCATAGTTTACTTTGAATTGTCTTTGTGTGTTGTGAGAACAGTAATGTGTTGTGTCTGTAGGGGATGTTCTTCGACCTCTCTAATCCAAATGACACACTGAAGAACTATGCCATTGATCCAGTCATCAGAGAGTACAGCAGGATGGTCTATCTTGCTCTGTCCGAGTTTTTCTTTGACAGTGGAATGTTTGCATACTACAAAGCCGGAATCTTCCAGATGCACATCGTTAATGAGAAGGTCAAACCACCACAGACCCCCCCCCACCCTCCCCCCAAGACTACACCTGAAACCACCAAAGCAAAGATACAAACAGAACAGAAATTATTCTGAAGAGCTAAACAGATCATTTTTATGTGATCTCTTTCCTCAGATGCCCAAAGATCTGGAGATGTTATTGAGAACCACCTACTTTGGAGCAATCGTGATGCTGGTGAGTAGATACACCACAGAAACAGCCATCAGCAGGCAGTTTTTGACACAAAAAGTCCAGGTTTTGTCTTTATGCTCCCAGCATTACTGCACTGCTGTTTATTTATACTTCATGTACTCCTGTGTGTTCTGGGTAGAACCCAGCTCTCGTGGATGCTCCACTCTCTCTTCAACTCGCTGTCAATTCGCCCCCAAAAACCACCATCAAAACATCTGGAGCCACGGTTGTCATGACAGCTATCGTCCAGGTGATGGTGCTGCCTCCGGGACAACCTCCAGTCCAGCTGAGCAGCATGACCATGGTACACACACACACGCACACACACAATAAGTTTCAGCTTTATTTATCAAATGCATGTTAACACGGGGTCACCAATACAATGAGATGTGTTGGACAAGAGTAACCAGTCAGCTCAGTATTATAACATCTGGCAACATACAGTATAATCTACCACACCACCAGAACCGATTAAAGGTGCAGTCTTCAGGGTTTACTGACATCTAGTGGTGTAATTTAGTTTTATTTCTAAATATCCAAACCAGCGTTTTTTCCTGACTATTTCCAGTTGGTTAAGCTCAGCATTGTATACAGCAACTGTATAATAATAATAATAATAATAATAATAATAATAATAATAATAATAATAATAACAATAATAATAATAATAATAATAATAATAATAATATATGTAATGGACATCACAAGGACCACAGCAGCAGCCACAATCCATGAGAACCTGATGAGATGAGAGAGCACAGAAACTCCAGGGAAGACATTTAGTTAGTAACATGCATTAATGAGACATGTATGTTTACAGATGGAGAGGGAAAAAAAGGCTCAGTGCATCATGGGAAATGTAGTTCTATAGCAGCATAACTAAGGGATGCAAAACTCCCTCGCTTCATACTTTCCTTCCCTAACATGAAGGTGAAAGTCTCTAGATCCAGAGATTAGTTTGTCTGTTCTGGGTCTTGTAGAAACATAGCACTTCAACATAATGAACGTTGTTGAAGAGGTGGCATGGTGTCTGTAGATATAAGAGGTTCATTCTAAACATGAATGAAAACAGATGCAGATGAATATTAATTTAATTTCTGTTTAAGAACAGGCACGTTTCCAACAGGTGAGAGTAACTCCTTTGTTTGGTTCAGGTGTCAGAAAGTTTCACGTCACTTTTTATTTTTATTCATGAACTCTTCTGTTATCCTTCAGGAAACAACATTTAACGCAAAATTTTCCATGAAGGCAAAACGACTGGCTGTTCACGCTGACCTACGCAGGTATACACACGCAAGACTTCAAGAACATTTTTAAGACCTCAAGAACATTTTGAAGACCTGTTGTTTTAATTGGTCAACACCATGAACAGGTGTTTGAAGGAGAGGCTTACAATGTTTTGCTATAAAACAGGAAGTTGTAAGTGTACCTCCCTGAACTCGTGTGTGGCAAAATGGCTCAATATGGCTCTGTGTATGTGCATGTGTCCCCTCACGGGATTAATAAGGTATATATTCTATTCCATTATACAATACACAATATTCAGTATTCAGTCCTAGTGTCATCTACTGGCAATAGTAAGTAAGCACTGTCTGACAATCATTTGATTTGCATGAAATTTTCAGTGTGGTCGACCCTTGCACTGTACGTGTTCTTAGTGGGCTTCACATAGGAAGTGACATTTAACTCCTTCCTGTTGTGCTATGGTTGTTGGTGTGAGGGTGTTCAATGCTTTAATTTTGTTATTGATGAATTTTCTTCTTCAGGTTTAAAATCTTCTCCAATCAATCAGCACTGGAATCTCTCGCAGTGAGTGCTTTACATTTAACCCATCTGATAAGTTACTGTACCTGTCTGTCTGTCTGTCTGTCTGTCCGTCACTCTCCCTCTCTCTCTCTGACCCATCTGTCTGTCTGTCTTTCTATCTCTGACTTGTCTGTCTGCTAGTTGATTCCTCTGCAGGCTCCTCTGAAGACGATGTTGCAGATGTCTGTGGTTCCTTTGATCAATAGTAAGAATCTGAATAACTGATGTGAACGTGTTATCGCCCAATAAACATTTAAAATGTCAAATCAGGAAAAACATTTTATCATGGTTCTTTTGCTTTTTTTTCTGGTGCTTCTGGTTCTTTTTGAAAAATTCCAACTAGTTGTGATGTTTTCTTGTTTGTGTGTTCAGACTGGACTAAGAGAGGAGTTCGGATTCCTCTGGCTGATGGCATGGACTTAATTGAGGAGGTGGTTGAATATCACAATGTACGTCTGTTTATATATGATGTTGTGATGTTGGGTTGGCTGTGGCTGAATCAGATGATTGATGGTTCAATCCCTGGCTCCTCCAGTCTACATGTCAAAGTCTGCGACATCTGTGTGTGAATGGTTAGCTCCGAAATTGGTGAACAGTTAGCACCTTGCATAGCAGCTAATGTGTGTGAATGGGTGAAAGAGATATCTAGTGTAATTATGCTTTATGTATATATATAAGTACAGTCCATATAACATGCCCATACTGTATTCTGATTGGTCATTAGTAAGTAAGCATTAGCCTGTGACGTTGTGATGCCCATGCAGTATTCTGATTGGTCATTACTCTTTGATGTTGTGATGTTCTGCCTCCTGGTGTTGACAGCAGTTGTGTTGATCTTTGCAGGGCTTCATCGTGATTGGAGCAAATCTTCACTTCAGCAAAGGACTGAGAGAAATGATCACAGGGGACCCCAAGACGGAGGCTGACTCTGTCTAAATATATAAATTATAAATATATGTCTGTATGTGTGTACATAAATATCAGTGTCGTTTTTAACCCTAGTTCGCTCCTTATCTCTGTCTTATGTTGCAATAAAACAGTGACAATGAGATCTCTTAAAAACATCTTTTAATTCACCAAGAGTATCAATTAAGATGATGAAGAGCATCTCCAATTTGGCATTAATGAAATTGATGATGTTGTTTTAATGTGAATTAATGAAGTTATCATTCTGATTTATGGACTAAATTCGATCAACACTCGAGAGTTTGACAGGAAGAGACAGCTGAGACATGAAAACATGCAGTTGCACACAGACATTTGTAAAACAGTAAACTGAAAATCAATTTTATTTTTAAATTTCCAAATAATGACAGAAATTTTCAGGTCTACACCAATCACTCTATATTATTTACAATTAAATCAGTGATGATTAAGTCTGGGTTTTGTCTGATCATAGAAACAACATGCTGGCAGGTACAAACTGCAGCCATCTTGGTTCGTGACCCCACTCTGCACCGCCTATGTCACATGACGCATTGTTGTATTTCACCTGAGGTTTTTAGTTTTTGTTGACTAAAACAAAATGAAATGAAAATTTAAAGTTTCAGTTTTATTTTTTGTCAGAAAACAAAAACTTCAAGACAGATTGTGATTATTGAATCAATCGAACAGTGTCACATTTCACTGCATTTATTGACATTAAAAAAATAGAGATAAACTAAATTTTAAATGACGTTACTTCATTTAAACTCCCTAACCCTGCATCAAAGTTAAATAACATTTTATTAGAAGCTTGTTAACAGCTACTTCAAGTAATTCAAGTAATTATCAGTTAATGATCAAACATCATTTCTACAGTGTGAGTACCATCCATCTGAATCCTTTCTTTCAGTCGTCTGCAAACTTTTCACCAATTCTGTCATAACCGTGGAAACCACACTTCCTGCCAGCAACTCTGCAGCCAAAGGTCAGAGCATCCTGCAAACTTCCACCTGCAGACAGAAATATATTTCAGTATATTAGACACAGAAGCCTGCCGGACAGTCAGAACTCAAATACAGTCAGGCAGAATTTATGCTATGGTCTACATTTAAAAACTAAAACATAAAATCACAGAGATAAAATGCTGGTCTTAGACCTGTCATAGAACCCATGGAGTCCCTTGGTTATCAAAGTTTGTTTTATGCATTTTGTATTTTGTTTCAATCACTTCACTGTGGTCATAAATAAATGGGAACTAAACAAACATTTATGCCTCACCGTTGGACAGCGTGTAGATGACAGCAGCATTGAAAGTGTCTCCAGCTCCGAGAGTATCAACAAGATTTTTAGGAGGAAAAGCATCTGAATGAACGATCAAACCATCAGGACCCAAAGCATCCGCTCCTTTTTCTGCCCAGGCACATACTAGGACAGCCCTGAGAGATAGACAGATCAGCAAGACAAGTCAGAGAAAAAGACAGACAGAGACAGGTGAAAAGAGTGCTGAAAATATCTACTCAGGTATTATTACATTACTGTAGCTACAAGTAAAACTAATGTAGTTATAACATACTTAAGTGAAAGAACATAATAAAACTTGATATCTGCTGGATGAAATACAGTAATGTGCAAAAAGAGAGTTCTACCTGCTGAGCTTTGATCTCCACTCACCCCTGTTTGACCCGACTGTAGAGTCCTTTCAGAGCAGTTTCAGCCGTCAGGAAGCCGAAGTGACGAGCAACATCTTTACTGACAAACACCTGAGACACAAATGAAATCCATCCCATTACAGGTCCCATGTTTGTTTCCATGTCCGCTTGTCAAGACGTATCTATTTATGTATCTTGTATTTGTTTCAAATTTGGTTGTGTTTTGTGACTTTGGGCTATACAAATGAAATTTTATTTGATTTGATTTGAATTTGGAATTGTAAAATGCACATGCTGTCATTAAATCCTTTTTGATTTAATTAACACTTTTGGATCCCTATTTGTAGTTCTATTTCTTCTTTCCATAAACCAACTTTATTTCTACTTTTACTTTATAAATTTTTATATTTGTACAGATGTTAGTAGTAGTCAATAGATGTGGTTTAACTGTGGTAACAGGTTGTTGCTGAATTTAATTTCCCTGCAAATTGTTTTTACCAAGGTTTTAATTTAAATTCAGGTTTATCCCAGGTAATTTTAATGTATGCTATATATGTTTAATGTGTGTTTGCATGCTGATACTGGATTTTTGAACAAAGTATCTGTATCTAAGTTGTGTATGTGCACACTCTTCATGTGTGCAAAGCATGTTCTTCTCCTCTGCTTCATGGGGTCATCACCTGGAATGGTTTTCAATTACCAGATATCTCATCAGAGAGTAATTAGTGGAACCTGCAATAGGTGGATACTTTGAAGACTGTGAAATATACAACTGATTTTTCTCTTTCTTTTATCTAAACACAATTCCAGTGTTTCTATGCCTTTAGTGTTAATGTACAATGTAATAAAAACACTGAAGTAGATTGTGTGTCCAAATTTTTGACTCTTAGTTGTATAGATATCAAAACATGTCAAAGTTAATCCAGCACATCTTCTTAAAACTCGTACCACGTCACCGTGAGGAAACAGCTGATACAGTGGCTCTCTGGTCTTCTCTATCTCCACAGAGACGGTGATTCTCTGATGCTGTGGCAACGTGCTGTTATACATCATAACCTGCTGGATCATCTTCACCTGTTCCTCAGCATTTCTGCCCTGCAGGAGTTAAAAACAGATAAAACACCAGATCATTAATTAGTCTGTTTTAGTCCAGTTTAGTCTGGTTCAGTCCAGTTCAGTCTAGCTGTTTTCTGGTCTTGGGCTTGGTTGTACCTCACCTCCCAGTGGATCCACTTGAACTGACGTAGGTCGACTTTGGAGAAATCCTGTGCTGTGACATCAGGAAGGTTCCTGATGAACAGGAAGTGATGTCAGAGTTGATGAATCAACACAGGAAGAGAATTCAAAAACACCTCCCTTCTTCACTGAGGGTCAAACTTATAAAAGGCTTTGATCGTCAATCAATCATCAATCAATCATCATTCAATCATGACTGTTTGCCATATGAGGGTTAGAGACGGAGTTATCACTGAAACGGGTAAATTAAATAATTCTCAGATTAAAAACTTTTGATGAGTGAACATTATATAATAATTCAGATTTCAGCGTGCTCGTATTAGACGAATGAATCAATTACGGTGAAACACTGCAGAGACAAGCTGATGGATCGGTTTCAGAGATCCAGGTGCGCTGCCCTAGATTTACATAGAGACCTTAGAGCTGTTGAGCTGTCTGTTTAGCAGTTTCCTCAGTTTCATGCCTTTATGCTAAGCTAAGCTCAACACATCCTTGGGTTCTGTGCTGTGAGACTGAATATGTGTTGAACTGCGCCTTTGAATGATGAAGGTGAAGCAGAGATGTTGTCAAACTGTCGACAAATCAAAGTTAAAACAGAACATTGATAAACCCGCTGCAACGTTTCTAAAGCCAGCTGTCATTTTTAAAACCTGCTGACACATTTTTAAAACCTGCTGACACGTTTTTAAAACCTGCTGACAGATTTTTATAAACCTGCTGCAACAACAGACCTGAGAACTGATCGACATGAACATGTGAGACTAACGTGTTTTTATGACATGTTCAGTTTGTAGTTCCAGTCACAGAACATCACAAAACATTGCAGTCAGAGAACATCAGAGACAGTCAGAGAACATCAGAGACCGTCACAAAACATTGCAGTCACAGAACGTCACAGACAGTCTCTAAATTGCCATCTTGCTGAGCTGCATGATGTGAAGTGACAAAGCTTCCGTGATCATTTCTCATCACCTCAAACAAGCCTATCAACACTCAGCTGAACTCTCTGCTCACTCTGATTGGTGGATCAGATACAGGACCTCCATGTCTTGCTCTGCAGTGCGACTTTTGGCCTGGATCAGATCAGATCAGATCGGGTCATCATGCTTTCTTCCAAGGGTTTAACAGCGTTCACCAAACAACTCCGTAAATAATATAATATCTGTATATAATAATCAATAATCAGACAGCATTGATTGATATGAAACATGTCATGTCATGTAGCCTAGCTTACCATTACATTGCTCACTGCATCAGATTCAGTTCCACGCATATAAATTATTAAAGAACTGTAACAACAACAATATCTATCTGATCTAATAACTGCCTGACAACACATGACCTGGCGTGATCACGTTTTCAGGTGTGCTCCTGTTAAAAGGTATACTCTGAGGCTCTGAAGGTAAATATGATCGATCGATCGATCGACACTCTCGTTGATGAAGGTGTTCAGTGAACGCTGCACCACACAATCAGCTCGTCTTACATGTCCGAGAGAACGACCGTTCGAGACCCGCTGGATGGACAAACCACGCAACATGCGCATGGAGTTTGACCTTTAACCTGCCAAACCTCTGTGACTTCGATGTTACGCTGTGAGAAGTCGGCCATGATGAAACTGACAGAGAGAGAGACAGGAAACAGCTTCATGTCAGATCTGTCGTCCAAAACAAAAGCACACACACGAAATAGTTCTCAGTGGAGGAACAGGAGGGGGACAAAGGGGCTCCATGACCATAATGATGACGATTCTCCTGAAACATAAGTAGTTAGTGGGACACACACCTGTTCACACCTGTTCACACCTGTTCATGTGCATGATGGTGCGGCTTCCTGTGCTGATGTTGCTGATGACCACAGAGGCTGGAAGGGCACACTGAGCATGCTCAGACACGAGAGACACGTTGATGTGGAACTTCTGAAAATCCTCCAAAATAAAACTACAGACAGGAAACTGTTTCATATCAATTCTGTTCTCCAAAATAAAAGTACACAGAAAATAGAAGAAATTTATTTAAAGTCTGTGTAAAATCAAAATAAATGTGTGTAGAGAGAAAGTGAAATTAAGCATCCAGCCAAATTTGAATGATTAAAATTAATGATAAGTAAGTATGAAATAAGGTGTCAAAATCAGGTAAAAATAGACAGTACTCTTAGCTCCAGGACTGTGGGGCATGTCTGCTGAACCACTCTGAGTAAGTTGAATGAATCTCTGTCTCTCTGTGTCTTTCTCTCTCTGTCCAAACGTACATAAGTCATGTATCTCAGTGTAACGCTGTCTGCCGTCACTGCAGTTATTGCTCTTGCATATAAGAGACCGTCCCATGTCCTGTTACCGGTGTATTTTCCTCTGGATTCTGCTCACGAGAGCGATGAACGTTACATGCACTGACATTAGATAACACAGGGACATGATGAGAAACCCTAACATGGTTATGTTATGTACAATGTTATGTTATTTACAATGTAAAATCACGTTACTGTGCACCATGTTACCTAATGTTACTGTATTATTTTCAGGTCTCCATTAATATGGCCCTCCACAATCCACTTCTTCTTCATCACTTCATTATTTGGAAATTAAAATAAAGTAATGGAGCTGTTGTCACATTCTGCCATCCAGAGAAGATGCATTATCGGTATGTTGTGGGCAGAGCTAACTAGCAAAGGCTGTGCGTATAAGTGTTGCAATTCAAGAATAAAATGGGGGGGCGGACGTGCTCACCACATGATGTCATGCAGTCTCATTTTAGGACCGCCTGTGTTTTCAGCAACTATTTTACAACATATTTAATGTGTTTTGAAAGACTTTAAATAAAATTACAGATGACGAAACACGAGTATGTTCAAAAATCTATGTATTGATCATATAATGACTATTGATCATCATCACTGTATCACTGATCAGTACTCACTCAGCCACAGGTCCAGCAGACAGTGAGCCCATGAAGACGCTTGGAGCTCCGAGCAATGACAGCACCGTGCACGAGTTTGAAGCATTTCCTCCTCGCTGCCAGCGCTGGGACAGACACCTGCAGAATGATGACATCATCGATCAGTATCAATATCAGACAACCTCTGACCCCTGACCTGCGGTCTGTGTTAGCATTAGCCTGTGTGCTAACATATTGTCTGTGTTAGCATTAGCCTGTGTGCTAACCTGCTGTCTCTGTTAGCATTAGCCTTTTTGCTGACCTGCTCTCTGTGTTAGCATTAGCCTGTGTGCTAACCTGTTGTTGGTGTTAGCATTAGCCTGTGTGCTAACCTGTTGTTGGTGTTAGCATTAGCCTGTGTGCTAACCTGATATCTGTGTCTTCTTCTGGGTATTTGTCGACCACATTGATGATGTCAAGACAAACCAAGCCGACACAAAGAATCTTCTTCTCTGCCTCCATGTTGACACACTGCAGTCTGGACTTTGACACATAAAAGTCTCATCATCTCCTCTGAGTCAGCTCACCACAGTAAGATAGACCACTTCCTGTCAGTGGGGATTATAAAATAAGAGCCTGTGAGCTGAAAGCTCAGTGTGTTCTCTTAACTTGAAACTTGTTTGGTGTCAAACTGACAGAAGTGACAGCTGCAGTCAAAGATATTTAGATAGATATGAGTTATAATAGAATATTTTTTATATAGAAATAAGAAATAGAACTACAAATAACTATATACAATTAACTAGGCTATAGATAATGAATGAAGATCACAGCATTAGCAGAGTGGTACAAACTGAGTCCAAAGTGACAATAACAGTGCAGTAGTCAGTGCAACAGAGAATAAAATTGTTAAGTTTATTTTCCTCCCTGCCCTGACTGAGAGCTGCTGTACAGTCTGATCTTAAGGGGGATGAAAGAGTTCTTCAGTCGGTTGGTGGAGCAGGACATGGACAGCAGTGTGTCACTGAACACACTCCTCTATCTGGTGAAGCTGTTGTGCAGAGGGTGGTGGGCATTGTCCAGTATGGACAGCAGTTTGTCCACAGTCCTTCTCTCTGCCACCAGAGAGTCCAGCTGCCCAACACTGATCCAGCCGTTCTTACCAGCCTGTCTCGAGCAGCATCCGTCTTCTTGTTGTTTCCTCCCCAGCAAACCACAGCATAGAAGAGGACACTGGCCACCACAGACTGGTCAAACATCTGCAGCAGTTTTTTGCAGACGTTGAAGGACCCCAGCCTTCTCAGGAAGTACAGATGGCTGTCTTTTTCTGTGGAGAGAGTCCATGTTTGTCCTGTCCAGTCCAACCTGTCATCCAGCTGCAGCCCCAGATATTTGTAGGTCCTGACCACCTCCACATCGACCCCCTTGATGGACACAGGTTGGAGATGTGGTTTGTTCCATCTTAAGTCCACTACCATCTGCTTGGTCTTGGAGGTGTTCAGCTGCAGATGGTTGGACCTGCACCATCTCACAACCAGGCTCCTATACTCCCCATTTCTGCACGTGGCAGAGCCAAGAATTATACTGGAAGTCAGATGTATAAGAGAACATGAGAGAGTACAGTCTGCTGTGGTGCTTTAAAAACTACAGTGACGTACTGTTGCATTCACCAAAATTAGAATTGCAGATGACAAAATATAAAAAATAAGAAATATTTATTAAAGATTATTTTGGTCATGTTCTTCTCACTTTGATGTTTCTGTTTCACATTTATCTAGACCAGTGATTCTCAACTGGTGGGTCGCGACCCAAAAGTGGGTCACGGACCCGTTCTCAGTGGGTCGCGGGAAAAAAATGTTAAGAACAAAATCCTGTGCTTTTATTTTGAAGTGGATGTTTTTATGCAGCGGAGTGCCGTCTATTCACAATCCTTAACAACAGTAGGTGGCGATAAAGCCTTGTAATGTTAATAATCACCCACCATTTCACTGCATAGAAGAAGACCCACAACGTTTGTTTTCAAAAGCTAATTTAACATGTCGAAACGCAAGTATGACACCGACTACATGAAATATGGGTTTTCTTACATTGAGGACAAATTTTACAAATTTAACATTAAACGAAGTGCAAAGATCACCCGATGTTTTCAAAAACTGTGTCAAGATCTTGGTAGTGAGCATGTACAGGTGTTGTATCATGCCGAAGTACGCTGGCTTTCGAGGGGAAAGGTACTGTCCCGTTTTTATGAACTACGAAGTGAAATTGCAGCCTTTCTTGCCCAGAACAAGTCGCCTCTTGCAGACCTGTTTAGCAACAGTGTGTGGCTCGCACACGTTGCTTACCTCGCTGATGTGTTCGAACAGTTAAACACATTAAATGTGTCTATGCAGGGGAGGGGGAACAACATTTTTGAACAATATGACAAAATCAATGCTTTCAAAAAAAAGATCTCCGTGTGGGCAAGTCATGTTTCTAAAAAACGATTTGACATGTTCCCCAATGCCTGTCATGAGGGACAGCAACTGGACATGGCAGGAAAAAATGTAATGGAGAAAACAATCACGACACATCTGAATAAACTTCTGGAGCGGTTTAATGACTGCTTTCCCGAGACACAGAGGGATGACGACTGGATACGTGACCACCTTGGATTCGACGTAGAAAGCGTCACGTTGCCAAGCAACGAAGAGAGTCAGCTGGTGGAGCTGCCATGTGACCGCACGCTGAGAAAGACATTCACGGAGGTAAGCCTCTCCCAGTTCTGGTGCAGCAATGTGATGAGCGAGTACCCTTCCCTTGCCACTCGAGCAGTAAAAATCCTCCTACCATTCAGCACTACCTATCTCTGTGAGTGTGGCTTCTCAGCTCTGGTTCAGGTGAAGACTAAACACAGAAATAGACTGGACATTGAACATGACCTCAGAGTTGCCTTGTCTACTGTAACTCCAGACTTTGATACTCTTGTCAGGAGCAAAACACATCCCCAGTTCTCCCATTAATTCCTCCAAATTCAGGTCTGTCAGTGTTACACCTAAGGTTGAAGTGAGTGCTGCTTAATTTTCTTCATGTTTTTCAGTATTTACCTACTGATAAGTATTTGTAATCAGAAGAAAAGTTCATCTTTTTGAATATCACTTTTTGTTTAATTTATTTTGAGTTTGTAGATAAAAGCAGCTACTCAAGACACTGAATCATTTTACATAGTGCAGTGTTTGGTTGTAAGATTCAGTGAGTGACTATTTTGAGTCTTTTTTAAATTACTTCTCAGTTGTTTTTTTTGTTTTTTTATTTCATGTTTGCATGAAAGCACTGTCTGTTATGTTGTATTACCTTGTGTTCTTAAGATGCACTTTTTGTTATTTAATTAAAATGCAGCTAATTGTTAATATTTCCCTCTTTAGCATTGCGTTTTGCATTGCACTGTGTTGGAATACTGTCTCAGGTTCAAACTGCACCATCTTTTCATTAAATAAATTTGAGAAGTTGAAAATTTTCCTCAATTTGGGTCACGGCTTGTCCTTTAGGGGTGATGGTGGGTCCCGAAGCCAGACCAGTTGAGAACCACTGATCTAGACGTTATACCAACTAAAGGGGCAGGGGTGGCCAGGTGACCAAAGATGACCAAATGAAGATGTCTGAATGTAGTTACATCTCCCTCGATCACTGCCACTATCTGTAAACATACATGTCTTATTAATCCATGTTAATGCATGTTACTAACTAAACTTCTTCCCTGGAGTTTCTGTGCTCTCTAATCCAACAAGTTCTCATGGATTGTGGCTGCTGCTGTGGTCCTGCACGACGTCCACTACATATATTATTACTCATTATTGGTCATTATTGCTAACATATCTCATTACAGTTTATAGTTAGTTAATGATTTGCTCCTGTGCAAAAGTTTAAATTCAAACTAATTTGTGTTTTCACTGCAGAGGAATGAGGTGGATTTCATGATTTGGTGTAAGTAACCTTTGAATGTTTAATATTCTGTAAATATGGACAGTACATAGACAGACACATTTCATCACTATCAACTAATAATAATTAAAATACATGATTGTTTAACAAACAAGCAAGAACTTTAAAAAAAACATTTGTTTTTATATCCAAAAAAGCAGATTCACATTTTTCGGAACAATATAAAATAAACAGACTAAAAACATGTTAGATAAAAATACAGAATAAAAACAGGTGAAATAGAGCATCACATTCTTTTCATTTCTTCATTCAGCCTATGTATGTATGTATGTATGTATGTATGTATGTATGTATGTAATTAATTGTAGTTACAGCTCTTTAGTTTCTTTTTAGCTCTAGAGTCTGTTGGCATGGTGATGTCATACACGTTGTTCCCCATGATTCTTTGAGTCAGGACTTTCAAAACAATTAATAAATCTAACAATGAACTGCGGTTACGTGACAGTGATAAAAGTCTTTAACATGGAATCAAGCAGCCAATCATGTGAGAGTGTGTCCCAGTGGTGACCCAATCAGGTGTGAGCATGTCCCAGTGGTGACCCAATGATAACACTGACATTTACACCCCTCCGTCCAGATGCTTTGTGCCATTCACAGTTCCCATGATGCTTCATTTCCAGCCGTGTTTGAAGCCTTTGTCCCGGTCTATTATCTTGGACCCATTTCACAGTTTAATTGAACTGTTTAAGCTCCAGTTGACCTGTGACTCTACTTGGTTCCGGTCCAGGCCTGGTCCGAATGTGGTGAGGGAACACAGAGCTCCGAGTCAGAGTCTGACTCGCCCTCTGCGATGTATGGCCGGACAGTGGCACAGCGGGCAGCACCGCCACCACCTCCTCCTCCTCTTCTTCTTCCTCCTCCTCCTCCTCCTTGGTGTTCTCCCAGGTTGTTGGAGGACGAGTAGAAGCTGTTGTTGAGGAAGTCGAGGTTCTCTCTGGACTGGGAGATGGAGAAGCCGCTGAAGGAGTGCTCCAGCTCCTCATGGTCCACAGATGGGATGGAGATGGAGGTGTCGCTGTCCGGCTTCATCTCCTCCCCTCCGCCTCCTCCGGTCCCACTGGCCCCCTCTCTTCCCTTCTCTGGTCTCTCCGCCCCCCCTCGTTCTCCAGTGCTGTGTCGGTTCGATCGGTTCCCGCTGTGTCTCTCTCCGGCTGGTGGAGGTGGGAGTCGAACCAGTGAGCCATCCCCAACTGGACTGGAACTGTTGCTATGGCTGCGCTGGGGAGGGGGCTGGGCCTGCTGGTGGAGCTGGGAGCTGATTGGCTGCCAGGAGGTGGACGGTGGACAGGTGGGGACATTACAGTTCCTGTGCCCAGTCGAGCTGCTGGATCGGACCATCTTTATCACAAAACGACTCTTCTCAACATGGTCACCAGGTAACACCCTGCATAACAGGTAACCAACATGTCAACAACATGGAAGAAACAATATGTCAGCAACATGTATGTACATAACTTCTTCCCTGGAGTTTCTGTGCTCTCTCGTCCAGCAGGTTCTGCTCATGGCTGCTGCTGTGGTCTTGCACGATGTCCACTACAGGTATTATAACTGTCATTATTGCTACCATATCTCTAGTTATGGTACAGTTTATAGTTAGTTAATGTTTTGCTGCTGCGCATCTGTGTCTCTCTCTCTCTATTTATCTCCATATCTATGATATGATATGGTGCTACAGAAATAAAATTGAACTGAATTGTATTGCATGTAAAGAACCATGTCAGAAACATGTACGCATAAACATGTAAAGCAACATATCAATAACATGTAAACATTAACACTAATCTTTGACACTGACTGCGGGATCTTGGAAATGGACTGGCTCTTCTCAAGCTGATCCACTGGACTGTGGTAGGGCGGGGCTGGGTCTGGTTCCTTGGATCCAAAGTAGGCATCAGTTTCAGCCTGAGGGATTCCCATTCGCTGGATGTAGATGTTAACCAGGAAGTCCAGCTTCCTCTCCATGGACAGGACCTGAAGGATACGAGACAGCAGTGGGCCAATCAGATTTAAGACTCAAGCTGCGTGAGAAAAAAAACAGTAGGTTTAGGGTTCAAGAGCTTTCAGCTTTTTGTTACCTGCTTCTCCACCTTCCCCAAACGTCCCATCATACTTGGGTCCTCAGGAAGCTCCTCATTGGCTGCTTTGGGACGGTCTTTGTCTGCAATTGGTGTTCCTCTACCGACTATCTGATCCACTCTGCCAATCAAGAGACAGCAGGTTCAAGTTCAAGTGAAGTTTGTCATGTGTGAACATACCGTTGCAATCAGAGAGAATGTATTACAACATGTACAACATGGCAACCTAATATGTACATGCGAGGGGTCAGAGGTCACAGGACTTACCTTGACTGGAGGTTCTTGATGCGGGCAAGCATGTCCAGGTGTCCGGCTGAATACTGTTCGATCACATCCATTACATCATAGGGACGAAGACTCTCCTTGAACTTCCTTTTAGACACCATGAAACGCATGATACTGAGAGAAAAAAACACAGGAAGTCAGCTGACACTCAAACTCTGGCATCTGGGAGGACTTCAGGTGGTCTCAGGCACTAACAGTATTGACATTGTAGATCTAGCTGGGACTGGTATCATGAATTTTGGGATTGAAAGTGTTCTAGTTTCCATTTGTTGCATGCAGGTTAACAACCCATGTAGAGAGCAAAAGAGGTGGAACTCACACAAATGCAATCTGGGAACCAATCAGGTGTCAAATGACGACCATTTTGGAGATTTCTGTTCATAGAGATTAGCTGAAACATATATTTGTCATCATTAAGGCTCTAATGAACCATTGGCCTGCACCCTGATGTTAAATCCTCATCAGACGACAGGCGATGGATTCAGAGGTTGGGTCTGTAGATTAGGTTCATCTCTCAGACCTACAGTCTGCTGCTTAGACTCTTATCCTGGACCAGGACCAGCACAAAGAGTGACAGAGAGATGCAACTAAAGTCCCGAAACAAGGAAACACAACCCAAGAGAAATGTTAATGCTACAGTTTCTAGATACTGGTTTGGAGCTAATGTTGTACATCTTATCCAGAATCTGGTCCTGACCTGACCAGAACTGGACAGCTGGACTGCTGGAGATCTGCAGAAAGCAGGAATCAAAAGTTCTGGATCTGAATGTTTAATTTCATCAAACTAATAGAAGCTGAAAGAGAACTGAACACCACCACTTTGTAGGACAGACACCACCACCAACAACAACAAGGACAATAATAATAATAATAATAATAATAATAATAATAATAATAATAACAACCAAGGAATGTCTTACCAATGAGGATCTTTAGTGGCAGACAACATAAAACTGTGAAACAACAGAAAACAATGAAGCTAAGTGGAGGTCAGACTGACTGGTCTTACCCAACAGATGATGGTGACCTTTGACCCTGGGGTGAACACAAATAAATCAAAAAACAAAAAGTAATGTGAATAAAAAGCAGAATGAATTCAATAACCAGCAAATAAACTGTGAGTAAAGCGATGAGTGATGAGCGGATAAAACAAAATGAATGGGACAGCTCGTACCAGATGGCTCTTATGGTGACCTTTAACCCCGGGGTCAGATCCTGAGGGACAAACTCACAGTGACAGCTTTTGTTGTCATCAGCCATGTCTTCTCCAGGCAGGCTGGCATCTGAAATGACAGTGGCAACCCCACATGCTTAAAGGGTAGGAGGCACTGAATGCCACCTAAGGGGCCCCCCTAAATGTGCTGTGGGTCCCTACTGACCTGCTACCCCTCAATATGCAATATGCCTCCTCCAAGTCCCCATTAACCAGATCTTTTGAAACTTGATGTCTCTGTTTGTGGTCATTCTGAGGAAATAAACTTGAATGATCACCCTGTGGTTCATTTGCCTCCAACCATCACATGACCTGACGGACACCATCACTTTTTTCCATCAGTTTACACTGAGAAAGAAACGCCTGTAAATTGCAGAATATACTTATTTGATTGTTTAAAGGCTCTACAAGTCACAAACGTTCATCATTTTATCTCCATTCAGTTTAGTGGCAGACTAAACAGGAAGTTAGCTGAGGACTAAACAGGAACTCAGCAGAGGGCTAAACAGGAAGTTAGTGTCTCAGCCACACTGTGGCTTCATGCCACACCTCCAACACAGATCCAGATCTTGTCATACGTCCATGATCCAGACTCATTTGATATATATAGTGAACGTGTTGAATGTACTTTTGGTAATATATCAGAATCAGAATCACTTTTACTGACCAGGTGTGTGCACTCACAAAGCACTGTCTGTGTGTGTGTGTGTGTGTGTATTAGTGTGTCTATTTGTGATCATTAGTGTGTGTATTTGTGTGTATGTGTGTACCTGGAGAGCTCTTCTGTCTGAACTCTTCGTCCTGCATCTCTATGAGCACTACAGGAGGAAGAGGAGGAGACAAATCTTCATCAGAGGAACATTACACTATACTCAACAACTGTTAGCTTAGCACAAAGACTGGAAGCAGGGGGAAATTGTTAACATAGCATAGCACAAAGACTGGGCGCAGGGGGAAACTGTAAGCACAGGTTAACAAAAATACTGGAAGCAGAGGGAAACTGTTAGCATAGCTTAGCATAAAAGCTGGAAGCAGGGGGAAGCTGTTAGCATAGTTTAGCACAAAGACTGAAAGTAGACGAAGCTGACCAAGGATTTCATGGTGCCAGAACCTCTCTCCTCCTTTCCTTTCCTTTTGTCCTCCCTTACATCCTTCTCTCCTTCTTTCTTTGATCTTACATAAACTCTGAACATCCTGATCTTACAGAACTGGTCAGATCCAGTTAAACCAGTCTGATGATTGTGATTAATCCAGTTAACACAATGTTTTTTTTTATTGTTCATTTCTGTACAAATGAGTGTTCATGTCCATGAATGTGATCTGTCGGCCCGAGCGCCTCTATTGTGACACATCTGACCTTCATTTAAAGAGGTGGTGCATCCTCAAGAGGCTGAGGTGAGATTTGAATGTTTTAATGTTTGTCTACATATAGTTTGAATAGATTACTGGATTTCACCATCTACAATCCAAAATGTAACTCAAAAATTCAGAGAATCACAGAAATCTCAAAACCAACACTGGATGTCCATGACCTTTGACCCCTCAGGCAGTGCTACATTAAAATCCAACATTATTGTTTAAAGGATATTACTACATGGGCTCAGGAACACATCAGATAAAGTTGCCAGTAAACAAAGTTAATCTCCTCATCTACAGATGAAGTTTAGACTCCCCCCATACAAAGAGAAAGACAGATATCAACAACATCCAGATACACAGCACACTTCTCTGGCAGGAAGTGGACTGACTGAAGTCCACATTACAAACTAGTCTAATCTGGTCACATCTAAATCATGGATGTCGAGTCCTCCAGGATGATTAAGAATTAGAATATTATTATAAAATATATATTTTAAAGATATTTTTTGGCCTTTTTTGAGCTTTATTGTATAGAGGCAGCTGAAGAGTGACAGGAAATGTGGGAAGAAACATGAGGAATGACATGCGGGAAAGACCCACAGGTTGGATTCGAACTCTGGGCTGCCGTGGCAAAGACTAAGCCTTTGTACATGTGGCAGATGCTCTAATAAATTTTAAACAGAATCCAAACTTTTTTGAATTGTGCTGGAAGAATACAACACTGACTTATGTCCCATCTCAAGGGATCCCACACTCTAGATAAATAAATAACACTCTTCAATATTTTGTGAATATTTCTGAAAAAGAAAACATAAGAGTGAAGCAATTTCAATTCAGAAAAAAAGAAATCTGGCATAAAGTTATCTTGTTTCAGATAAAATAACTGGGATGTATTTTTTATTGTCACATTGTTAAAAAGGACTAAAGTTTCATCAGAGCAGAGTAGTTATGACTCTGAAAGACAGATCCTTTAAGGTTTGATCACTCTGCTTGTTTTGGAGTTGTGAATGTTAAAGCTAACCAACCAATCAGAACAATCCACCTGTGGGTCAAAATCCCTACAGGTGGATTGTTCTGATTGGTTGGACTTATCCAACTTACCCTCAGAGTTTTGGCGTGAGGCGGCTCCTCGGATCCTGAAGGCCTGTCTGGTTCTGCTACGTTCTCCGAAGCTCCAGCTCTTTGGAACCTTATTTGGACTGTCCTCCAAACTGGGCTCCATGCTGGGGGACCGTCGCAGTGCCTGAACACTCCCCATGCCTCCAGGACCTCCAGGGACTCCAGGAGCAACAGCAGAGCCAACTGTAGGAACCACTAGAGACAGGAAGGAAAGATGAGATCCTAAAGCAGGTCTTTACAGGAATGAGTTGAGCCTTAACAACTTGTCTTAACTGGTCAATTGTCTTGTTTGTAAGAATAAGGACCCCAACTCAACCAAACAACTTGCTGTAACGGTTGTGTTTGGTCAGAAGGTTCAAAAATGATACTGACATGGTACAAACAGAGAACCTGGATGGACTTAATCTGATTCACTTTTCATCCCACACATCAACGAAACATCTTCAACAAACAAACACACCCACCATGCTGAGGAGAACCTTTCCCTTTGGTTCCTGAACTCCGGGGAGATGAAAAGACCCTCTCCTTCAGACTGACCTTCTGACTGCAACCCAGAGACCAAAAGTCAGTTATTGACTTTATATCAATCATTCAGATCGGTTATGAAATCAGAAATCTGAAACTGGACTGACCTGGGAGACGGTTCAGGCTGGGCATCCTTCCTGCAGACAGACAGGTCAGAGAGACAGACAGGTTAGAGAGAGATGGGTCTGATGATTCTAGCTTTACTGTGAATCTGATTACAAACAAGAATATTTCAGTACTTGTAGTAGTGTGTGTACTTGTAGTAGTATGTGTACCTGAAGGAGAGTCCTGATTTGTTCTTGAGGTTTCTCAATAAATCCAGCTGATTGAGAGGTGGAATCAACCTGTAGATAGATCATAAATACATCATACGTGTGGGCTCATATCAGTATTTAATACATGTACACAGGTGGACAGTCTCACCTGTACATGGGGACAGACACTGTCCTCTCATAATAATCCCAGGTTGACGTCAGGTCGGTTCGGCTCAAGTTAGTGGCATAAACCCTCCATGCTGCCTGTAGACACATCATTGTTTCCATGGAAACAGAAGCAGGGCAGAAAGCAGCAAGTTGATTTTCAAAGTAAAAGCTTGATTCTGGAGGCATTACCCTAACCCATTTCTGTCCCGTGATAATGGTTCACCTGTGATAATGGCTAATGGCTCACCTGTATAAGTCCAGCTGCTGGGTTTCGTCTCTTCTCAAAGTGTTTCTGCCTGTGTTGCTCTTGAACCTTCAGAGCAAAACCAGAACCCAGGATCCCCTGAGAGACAGACAAACATATAAGCTGGGATAAACCAGGTGGAGGCTCACCTGTCCCAGGTAAACATTAGAGTGACTCACAGCAGGCAGAGCAAAGAACGACACTCCGATCAGAGTGAAGGTTGCAGCCAACAGACGTCCGTTCCAGGTGATGGGGAACTTGTCTCCATAACCAATGGTTGTCAAGGTGATCTGAAAGAGACAGACAGAAACCATCTGGTCATCCTGTCGCTGAAGAGGAAACAGGAAGTCTTTGACTGTACTGTGGCATCATCAGAAGATCTGATCTAGTTATTGTTACTCAACTCATTGTAGCATATAAAACGTGGATGTGTTGATGTAGTTTAATAAACCTTGTTTCTCACCAGTCCCCACCAAAGGGCATCTGCATACGTCTCAAACTGTTCGTTATCTTCTTTTTCTGCCAAATAAACGAGGAAACTGGCCAGAATGAGACACAAGAAACCAATATACCACGCCGTGATCAGCTCCTGGGTAGAGGCAGGTCAGAGAGACACAAGTCAGAGAGAGACATGTCAGACAGAGACAAGTCAGAGAGGGACAGGCAGACGGGTATTTCCCATGGTACCTTGCTGTGGGCATAGACCACGGAGCCCAGGAGTTTCCAGGTTCCTCCTCGACGGTCCATCCGGATCATCCTCAGAATCTGAAGGAACCGAAGCGAACGGATGGCTGAGGTAGCAAACACGTTCCCCTGAGTCCCTGCAGCCAACACTGAGATGGACGCTATCAACACCATGATGTCTGCAGACAGAAAGAGAAAGAGACAGGTCAGAGAGATAGAGAAAGAGAGATGGGTAAGCTGTCTGTGGTGTTAAAGGGATTAACCAGTCTGTGGTGTTAAAGTGGCTAATCTGTCTGTGGTTGAACTGTCTGTGGTGTTAAAGTGGTTAACCTGTCTGTCGTGTTAAAGTAACTAACCTGTCTGTGGTTCACCTGTCTGTGCTGTTAAAGTGGCTATCTTGCCTGTAGCTTACCTGTCTGTGGTGTTAAAGTGGTTTACCTGTCTGTCGTTCGACTCACCAATGACACAGAATGGTTTTCTGGCAAACTTGAGTCGTCCTCTCCAGCCTCTGTACCGACAGCAGCAGCCTGCAGCCCAGATCCTCACCATGTACTCTACCCCGAACACCACGATGGTCACCACTTCCTGTTACACAATGATGACATCACACTGTCATTTTAATGTATCATTTAAATAGATCTTGTTGATGGTCTTTGATAGTATATAATTGATTTTGGGGGTTAAAGCAGTTTATTGTGTTTATACGTGACTTGATGACAGATTGTTCTGTTTTTTTTTTTTTGTTTTTTTTTTACAAATCTACATCACAGTGATCGATCTTCTGATTATTAATTAATAAAACGTTTCTTCAAATTCACCAGAATGTAGAGCGCATCCTCCGAACTCTTCTCATACTCTTTGATGGTGGAGAACACAGACAGGACCAGGCAGGAGAACACAAGCAGGAACCTGAACAGAGAACACATTAAACTCTCTGGTTACTGAGACACCTGATCTGAGATCAACTATCGACCACCTGCTCTTCCTGTAAGAAAGACTGCAATCAATTATTCATGATTATTGATTGTCAGATCAATCACCATGAAGGTACAGAACAATCTTAACGATGATGTTAATGTTTCTAAGATGACATGTTTCTAAGATGACATCATTTTTTATGATATGTATTTTTCACATATTTTAAGGATGAAGCTGAATCTTTTTCTTTTTCATCTGAAATCACTTCCTGTCTCTCAGTTCATTCATTTTACATGTTACATGAACATGTTCTCATACTAATATGCTATATATATATATATATATATATATATATATATATATATATATACATATATACATATATATATATATATATATATATATATATATATATATATATATATACACATACATACATATATACATACATATATATATATACATACATATATATATATATATATACACATATACATATACATATATATATATATATATATATATATATATATATATATATATATATATATGATGTGATGCAGACAGATAGGTACGTACACGTAGGCATGATAGATAAAGGCCCATCCTCGTGGCCTCTCGAGGACATTGTACAGGAAGTTCTGCAGTCGCCTGTACACAGCGTTTCGTTTCGGAGGCTTTTTTCCTCCTGAGACGCTGCTGCGCTGCCGCCGAGGACCCTCCTCCCCACCTGAATACAGATACATGATCACTAACTCCTCCCCACCTGAATACAGATACATGATCACTAACTCCTCCCCACCTGAATACAGATACATGATCACTAACTCCTCCCACCCGAACACAGGTAGGCTACATGTTAACAGTAAACAGTCTGTAATAGAGTGTCAGTCTGTAACAGTCTGTATACAGTCTATAAAACAGTATGTAAAACAGTCTGTAACAGTATGCAAACAATTCATAACAGTCTGTAAAAAGTATGTATATGTAGAAAAAGTTCCGTTAATGACCGCACATGTACCGCAGTTGTTCCGTGTTTACCTGCTATGAGCAGAGCTCCGTCCCGACTGGATTCGGTCCCTCCGGCCTCCAGACCCACGAAGCCGACCTTCAGCTTCTTCTGATCGGCCTGTGCTCCGGGGAACACCCCGCCGTTCCGGGATTTCTGCACCATTACGGACACACGATCTGCACCGACCTGCCGATCTACTACTAACGCACACACGGAACACAGAGGCCGGCCAGGCCGGGCGGGAGCATCGTAACAACCGAGCGGAGAAAGTGGGGGATGGAGAGGAGGAAGAATAGCTTAGCGGAGGTGGAGGAGAAAGGTGGAGGGATGGAGGAGCAGAGAGGCGGAGGGATGGAGATGCAGAGAGGCGGAGGACGCAGGGATGAAGGAGCAGAGAGGCGGAGGACGCAGGGATGGAGGAGCAGAGAGGCGGAGGGATGGAGGTGCAGAGAGGCGGAGGACGCAGGGATGGAGGAGCAGAGAGGCGGAATTTGGAAGAAAATGAAACCCGCAGCAGTTTTTTTAATCCTCGCCGACTTCCGACACAAACAGGAAATTGAGTGACGTCATCGATTGTGACGACACACCGACACACCGTTACCATGGTAACCGAATAATACATAGGTGATAACCGTGACAACCAGGAGGAGCGACAGGACAGAGACCACAGAGGTTTACACACACCATTTATTATACCTGCAGGTGACATCATCACTCAGGTGACATCATCAGTGAGGTGACCTCGTAACTCCTAATTTGTGGAGCAGACTGGAGTAACTGTTGATTCTGATTGGCTGATTTAAAGGGGAAGGGGGCACGTCAGGGGTCCTGGAACAGGGTGGAGTAGAAGGTGGGTTCAGAATGGAGGCTGCGGTAGCGATTGATGATGTCACTGATCATGTGCTTCCTTCTGACATGGGGCAGAGGGGCGGAGTCACTCTCCAACCGTTGCCGGTAGCAACAGTTGATCACAGTCTCTCTAATGAGGATCCCTGGAAACAGACAAAAGATATTAACTAGTGTTTGATTAATGACTTCATGATTCTTTGCTTCTCATTGGACACTTTTCTTCTTCAGGTGAATGCTAGTCCGGCTGAACCTCCTCAGGTTCCTCTGTCAGCCTCTAAGGTCCAGAAGGACTGGTCCAGAGTTCTCTGAGGCAAGGATGTGTCCAGAGCCGAAGGATGTGTCCAGAGCCTCTGAGGCTCAGAATGATAGCAGTCAGTTCAACATTAAACCTCCTCACACTATGTCAGAGTTTATTTTCCAGTGCCAGAAAATGTTCACCCTCAGACAAAACTTCTGCTGATCCACAACTTGCTATGATTCAACATGGGACCCAATCCAGATTCAAATGACCAGAGGCAGAGCAGTCCAAGTGATTTAAATAAAAGCTGACGGATGTCAGACAGACACACGTACCCAGAGACCTCTTGCTGACCACACTCCCGCTGACCAAAGGGACAACCAAACCAAACTTGCTGTTTGCATTTCCATGGAAATGGACCCGATACAGTCCAGTTTTTAGAGGATGGATGAAGATCAGCTGGAGATTTGCCGCACTAACAGACACACAGACAGACAGAAGCAACTTGTACCAGCATGTTTGTTTGTTTTACCTCAGTAGTCTTGGTGTGTTTGTGTTTTACCTCAGTGGTCTTGGTGACTTGGACTCTGACAGCAGATCAGATGGAGGGAAACTCTCTGAAACACAGAGTTACTGTATTACAGTAGAAACACTCTGGATTGAGATAGTTCATATTAGGTTTGTCGCGTTATACTGTGAGACTGTGCCTCAGTTCAGATCCCTCCATTAGTACTCTTCTATGTAGTACTGTCTGTGCACTTCATGGTATAGTGCTCTAATTTCAGCAGGTACTGTACCAATAATGATAATCCAAAGTCTTACTGCTTCTTCTCCTTCATCAAACTGCAACCTTGTGGAGCATTTGCAATAATGTTTGACAGCTTACACCTGAGTTATAACTGAGTACAATTGAGGTATTCAGCTCAACCTCTTCAGCTCTAGCAGCTTCCTCAATCGCCAGTTTCTCAATGCTGGTAGTCTCTACTCAGATAAAATGGCATCCATCACTGGTGAGAAGGGTCAGTGTTCAACACTTTTTGAGTGTTCTCAGTGACCATCCGGGTCCTCACAGTACACTGACTTTAGATGACTGAGTGGACAACCTGATGGACTCTAAATAGAAATAGGAAGTCTGGAAGGGTGAGGACTGACACAGAGAACCGAGACAAACTGATGAAAAGGACTGAGACAAGCTGATGAAGAGGACTGAGACAGAGGATCAGTTTTATGAAGTTAGTTACCAACATCCTCAAAGCATTCAACCCAGACAATCAAGAGCTTTGATTCAGAGCTGACGAATGACGACACAAAATCAATTGGAGAATTCTGAAAAGACAGACAGATAGACAGGTCAGACCGACAGGTCAATCAGACAGACAGATAAGTAATAACAAGATAAAAATGATTTTATTTTGAAGGCCCATACTATGGGCTGGGGATCTCGGCTGAGCTCAGTATCACTCTGCAAGTTGGATGTTGGCTCAGTCAGAGGATCCGCCTCATCTGGACTCTTCAGCCAATCAGCAGCTTTAATCAGAAAGAAAAAGAAAAAAATAATAATGAAGACTAAACCTTGACCTCCAGATCTACTATAAGGAAGCTAGGAGTTACTTTTGGCAGAGAGAAGAGCTCAGTGGATCATGGGAAGTGTAGTCCATAGCATCATAACTAAGAGATGACCTGAGCCAGCACTAACTATAAGCGCTATCAAAAAGGAAAGTTTGAAGTCTACTCCTAAAAGTGTCTGTCTCCAGAACCCAATATGGAAGTTTGTTCCATAGAAGAGGAACTTGATAGCTGAAAGCTCTGGCTACCAGTCTACTTTTGGAGATTATAGGAACCACAAGGAACCAGGAAGAACCATGAAGAACCCTGACGGACTCTAAATAGAAGAGCACGGTGTTCTAGACAGGTAGTAGGGGTAGTAGGGGTACTATGAGCTCTTTAACCATGAAGAGTTTTGTATGTAAGGAGAAGAATTTTAAATTATATTCTAGATTTAACAGGCAGCCAGTGCAAAGAAGCCATTTTTTTTGCAATGTTACATAAGCAGTCCTTGAAATTTGTTTTATGTGGACATTAAAGGACAAATCCTGATCGAAAACAACTCCAAGATTCTTTACAGTGGAGCTGGAGGCCAGGGTCATGCCATCTGAAGTAATTAAGTCTCTAGAAAGAGACTCACTTTTCACTTTTCTGTCTTATGGTGGAACTGTTTGTCTCTGTAAATAATAATTTTATATATATATGAAGAGTACAGTCTAGACACACTCTGGATGGAAAGTGTCATGACATTACTGAAGTTATAATATGGAGCTATAGAAATAAAACTGAACTGAATTGAATTTAATTATTATTGAATTGAATTATTGGAACTGGTCCGACCACAGAACCTTTGACAGCTGTGATCACACTTGTCCATATATGGATGTACTGACTGTGTGAGGATGATGATGGGACAATGAAGGTGATCTCTGTCAGGGCGTCAGCGTACATCAGGAGAAACTTCTCTCCACTGAACACACCACCTCCGCTGTCACCCAGCACAGCAGAGAATTCTGGGAGGCACATAACAACCAATCAGCTTCAGGAGAACCTGAGTAACCCCAGGTAACCTCATGTGGTTTGAGGTGACCAATCAGTGCACTGACCTAAACTGGTTCTGGCTCCTCCCACTAGTTGTCGTCCAACCTCTACTGGACGACCAAGAGACGAAATGAAGTCCAGGAAGTGAGACGTGACACTGGTGTTGGATTCCACGTTCCTCAGGATCTACAGAGAGACAGACACATGAGACAGAAAGGTGAGACAGACAGGTGAGACTGAAAGGTAAGGCAGACAGGTGAGACAGACAGGCCAGTGACCTCAGCAGCTGTCCTCTGTCCTGCTCTCATATAGAAGACAAGGGCAGAGTAACAGTATCTGGACGACAGCTCGTCCAAACGTCTCATATCCTCCAAGAAACCTGGAAGAGATGAGTCCAGAGACACCAGCTGAGCCGGGACGCTACTTGTACCTGGATCCTACAGACAGGTGAGACGGAAACAGGTGACACAACAGATACATCTGGAACAATCAGTCAATCAGTTTCTGTCCTGTTCTTCAGGGTACCTTCAGGGTCTCAGGTGTCAGCAGGCCCAGGTGGGACAGGAAGAGTCTCGCTGTCTGGAAGGTGGTGACAGGGGGTGGCGGCCTGCAGTTTGTTATGACGACCGACTGTCTGCTTATCAGTGGCTGGGACTCCATCTGTTGCTGTCTCTTAAACACTGCATGCAGACGCTCCACCTGCTGCTGCATCTGAGGAGAAGGGAAAGTTTACACCTGAACTACATCTGAAACACACCTGAAGCTATGGGTGCCAGTTCTTCACAAATGACATACACCTGTATGACCAGGTCCTTACCTGCTCAGGTAGGGTCTCATGTAGAGCTGGAATACTCAGATCTGCTTTGACTGGAGGAACTCTGTCGAGATTTTCAGGAAACAGCTGATTTTTGTTGGCACATTCTGTCCCAGAATCCTCCTGGTCTACACCGCGGTGTTCTGGGACCAGGACTTCCTGCAATAGACCAGCATTCAGCAGAGGTAAAACAATGATCTGAAACATGCACTTTACAGGTGTGACTCACCTGTGTGTGTGCTCGACCCTCTCTGGGCTGCAGGTGGAGCTGCAGAGTCCAGGTGTGATGTCCTGATGCTCCTCTGATCAGAATCACGAGCGAAGGACATGATGCTGAAACCACAAAAACATCATCAAATGCTGAAACGATCGATCATCCGATTGTACTTTGGATTGCTGTTTGCAGGTTTCATTGTGTTCCTTCATAAGTTCAGGGTTCTGTCAGGTCACTGACTCTGGACTGACCCTCTTCAGGTCCCAGCGGTTGCTCTAGCATAGCCATGATCACTGAGCTGTCCACCACAAAATATCTGAACTTCCTTACACCGAGAGAGCCAATCAGAGAGTCCTTATCCTGTAGCGGGAATGGGAAGGCTCCTGAGACCTGCATCACACTGGGACATGAACCAGAACATGTTAGATCAGGCAGACTGTGTCACCCTCAAAAAGGTGCTCTTATTTTGAAACTCCGGGTATGTAAAGGTGTGTTTGTTTCACTCACCAGCTCAGCGTAGCCTCAGCTGCCTCCTTCACCCTCAGAGAGGCAGGGTTTAGTTCTTTCACATCTTTACATTTCACTTCCTGTTCCTCTCTGGACTTTCTGCCCGAGATCCCCAATTCAACAATCTCCAGGACCTCTAATAAACACTCCTGAAAATAGACATACGCCCACAATATGTTATGGAATTTTCTATCCTTAGGTTATACAGGGTCATATGTGGGCCTTGAGGTCCTTGGCAGTAGAAGTTGTTTGGCTTGAGAACAGTAGGTGTCAGTCTGTCTCCACATTGTGGTGACCAGAGTCAAAGTCAAATGTTGTCTCTATAAACATAGTAGAAAGGTTGCTGTGACATTTCTTTAACACAAACAGACAACAGTGTTTCCAGACTAGAATGTGCTAACAGTAACACTAACATGGTCAAACATTCTCTGTGACTAGTTCTGGGCATTTAGTATTTGTGGTGTTCTCTGTAGAGGTTTAAAGTCTGACCACCAGCATGAGTTCAACAGACTCAGACATTTCTGATGAACTTTGGAAGAGTCTCTAATTGTCCTTGATCAAGTGTCAATAAATATTACAGCATAAGACATCAGAGGCTCCTGAACACTTCATGAACTCCTCACCATTGACGATCTGACAACACAATATACATGCACAAAATATACAAAGAACAACAACACATGTACAACATGTACCTCTCTGTTACCTGTTGGTCAGTTACCTGTGTTAAGTTACTTGTTATTCAGTTACTGGTTGGTCACTTACCTGTGTTAAGTTACCTGTTGGTCAGTTACATGTGTTCAGTTACCTGTTGGTGCAACAGGTCGACATGCTGCGTTACCCACACGTTGAGACAATAGAAAGCAGCAACAATGATTGAGTGCAGGTCTCTGGAGTGAAGTGGAGGAGGGCGATTGCACTGAAACACAATGTAGGTGCAGAGTGAAGACAGGGCCCGCCTCCTCTCAGCGACATCCACATTCACCTGTACCTGACGGGGGGGGGTCACAAATGTGTAACTGTGTCAGGTCTGTGTCAGGTGTGTTACTGAGTGTCAGGTCACTGTCAAGTGTGTTACTGTGTTTCAGGTATGTGTCAGGTGTGTATTAGTGAGTGTGTACCTTGGCCAGTCCTCCCAGTACTTCCAGTGCACACAGACATACTGCTGAGTCATTCCTCCACTGAGCCGTCAGACGCTGAGTTAACATACGGACAAACTGAATCCACAGCATTGATGCCGTGTCTGGCAGGATGAACATTACCATGGCAACACAAACACACACACACACACACAGTTCATCACATGATGCATATATGTCATCAAAACACATCAGTTCAACAATAAAATCATAATTAACTGGTTCCACTGGTTCCTCTGGTCCATCTGGGTCTGCTAGGTCCACCATGACATTCTGTATCCTGGAAACAAAGGTATGTGAGTGCCCCATACAGACTGATCTGGATCACGGTTCAGTTCTATCAGTGTCAGTAGACTCACCTGCTGGATTTGTCCTGCAGCCTCCAACAGAGCCAAGTCCTGAACTAGGTTTAACATGACCCCTAAAGGAAATATCAGCTCATCAGTTTTTATACAGCCTATAGTTTAAGACAGTCTGCTGTTTATGACTGACCCAGGATGATCTGTGTGTTGGTGGCATCGGTCTCGGTGTGCAGAGCTCCAATCAGAATACTGATGAGGCGAGGCTTCAGAGACACGAAGTTACCTGCTGTGACATCAACACCGCTGGACTTCCTGTCTAAAAAAAACTGGGGTGCAATCGAATTGTCAAAAAAAAAGATTCTTTCCTAACTACTTTTCCGTGACCTTGATGGAAACCATCATGGAGTCAAGGAAAGATGTGAAGTTGAGGTCATAAGGACTAAGGAGAAGTGTAGGGGAGTGTTCAGAGATGCAGACTGCAAAAACTACAAAGATAGACAACAAAACATACATCTGAGATTCTTCTCCCTGTGTGCTCTTACTGTGTTTCTTATGCAAGAAATATAAACATGAAAAATGTGACTTCATTATCAATGTCAGAATTCAAATGATAAATTAATGCTGTCCACCTATCACAGAAGACAAATGAACTGTCATAGTGAAAATGATCGCTCACCCTCCTTTAGAAAGTTTTTCACCACAGCAGACAACAAACTTGAATGCAGTTCCACAGTCAACAACAGAATACACTTCATGGTTTTTACATCACGTCAGCACGTATGTTCATATTCACGCGCTCTCTCTGCTGCAGGCTGTATTACACTGCTTAAATACACTGATGTTTTTAATGTTTGGTTGTGAATGCTGTGTTGTTGTTTTTTTGCCACTACCGTAAGGAATTGTGGGATGGCATAACATCCTTTTTTTCCCTAAAGGATGCTCCGGTCTATCTTATGCTAAAGGAGATAATAAAGGAAGAACTGAAGTTCCTTTCCTTAACAGTTAGTGGATTCAAACAGCTCTTATTATGACAGACATGTTAATATTTCTGTGAGGAACCTTCATGAGACAAACTGAATACTGGACCGCACCTATAAACGCACGCAGTTATGTATATTAATGCATGGTTAACAAGTGTGTGCAGGTGTCTAACAAGGTGGATAGGGGCTTACCTCTGATTGGACAGAGGGAAACTGGAGGGGGAGGGGCAGCAGAGACAGCAGGATCAGGATGGAGGCTCGCCTCAGATCCACCACACTCACAAAACTCTTAAACCTCAACAGGTCTCTAAGACACAGACAGACAGAGACATTTACCTGTAGTCACACCTGTCTGTACCTGCAGGTGTCCTTCCAGTCAGGGTTGAAGGGTATGGACAGGAGAGGGGACATAACTGGTGACTGTTGTTCCTGTACTCGTACCTGTCAAGTAGCACATTCTCCACAGCAGAGGTGAAAGTGGGGAGCAGAAGGTTGGCTCCTCTCAGGTCACATGAGAACAGACAAGTGGAGTTCAGCAGAATGGAGGCAAGAACAGGAGGACGGGTCTCCTCCAACACCTGGAGAACTTGAAGCAGAACCAGGTAGAACCTGATGGATGGAGGTAGAAGAAAGAACACAGAACTTTAAAGACAAATACATCTGACAGACACATGGACAGGTAGACAGACATGTATCTGGACAGGTAGACAGACGTGTAACTGGACACATAGATAGATACGTACCTGGAAAGGTAGGCAGGCAGGATGTCCTCTGCAGTTTTCTTACAGGTGAACATCCTGCAGAGCGTCCCGCAGGCCTCGGCTCGACCAGCCGCCCACCTGTCTGACATCACAGTGACATCACAGCGAGCTGGAGAAAACACAGTGTATCACATGACCTGATTCACAGTAACAGTACACAGAGCAGGAAGTAGGAGTGTAGTACATGTAGTACTACTGTGTGTACTTCTTTGTGTAGTATTGTGTGTAGGTCACGATTACTGTGTGTAGTACTGTGTGTAATACTGTGTGTAATACTGTGTGTAGTACTTGTAGTACTGACAGGGCAGAGCAGCGTCAAACAGCCAGCAGCCGAACAGGTGGAGGAGGGAGTCCACCTTACACCTGAGGGGGGAGGCAGAAGCTCGAGGGGGAGGACGGGGTGGGGATGACTGAGAAGAGAAGAACAACAATGTTAAACCACAGACACAGAGGCATACCTGGACAGGTAAACCACACACTGTCCTACCACAGGAACTTTGCTGGTTGCCTTGGTAACGTTTGCAGGTTTGAGTCGTCTGTTATGTGGAGGGGGGGAGTTGGTGGAGGGAGGGGCACTGGGCACACTCAGAAGGCCTATGTTTCCTGGGGTGGGTGGGGCACTTCCAGAACGAGGTCGAGAGAGACCTGAGGTGACCAGAGGACAGGTGTGCTGATTTATCTCTGCGGATCAAAACTATGAATTAAATCAGGGAAGGGAGGCAGGTGGGTGGGGCTTACCATAGGAAGGGAGACGGTCTTTGAATGGACTCCTGGTAACGGCAACACCTGGGGGGAGATGAGGTTAAAAACAAATGTCCAATGAAATCCAGACACCAGAGACAAAACTTTCGATGATTAGTTTGAATCAACTTTAATCAATCAATCAGAGATGCCAACAGAACAAGTTCTGGTTCTGGCTCTGCTTATGGAATGTATTCCTGATCATCCTGATCAGTTTGGCTTAATCTGGTTTACCAAGAGAAGGCAGACGGTCTCTGAAATGAGTCCTTGTTGTTAGTCCTAGTGAAACAGAACAACAACAACAATGGACAACAGCAATAAACAACAACAGTAAACAGAAACAAAAACCAAGAACAACAATAATAAATAACAACAATAAACAACAACAGCAACAAATAATAAAAATAAACAACATTAAATCATATCATATGTGTGTACGGGTGAGGCGTGTACCTGTGTGTGTAACCGTATGTGATATCAGCTGCTCTGCCGGTTCTTTGTCAATCGCAATCACACCTGAAACAGGATCATCAATATTTAAATCAGAGGTCCACCACGGTCCAACATGATACACCATGATGTTATACTCATTAAGCTGAATGAAACAGTGAGTCAAGGTCAGAGGTCAGCTAAGGGTTAGCTGGAGGTCAACTCAGGGTCAGAGGTCAGCCCAGGGTCAGATTAGGGTCAGAGGTCAGCATACCCAGGAAGGCATCGACCAGTGTACTGATTGCTCTCATGGCTCTGAAGAAGATTTTTGGCAGCTGGTTGTCTCCTCTTGATGCCTTGTCCCAGGTTGATGGACTCTGGCGGCTCAGGTCCACTGGGTTACTGCAGGAAGAAGATTATTGATGTTACTTATTAATGTCAATCAATCATGTGATTAATAATCTGTCTGTGTAGCTCAGTCAAAGATACAAGTGACTCTAACGAGTTCTTTACAATAAAAGACACAATAAAGAAAGAAATGTATATCTATGTCAATATAAATATACACTGTAGAGCAGTGTCACCTGAGCAGGTGCAGGAATCTGAACCAGGTGTGAGAGACTCGTTGGTCATCCAGGTCTGCAGGGATCAGAACAGCGTCTTCAGCTGGAACTTTAAAGTGAGGGAAGGTAGGACCGAAGGTCACAGACAACAACCTGGAACACAATGTGAATGTTCAAAATAACTAATTAATAATTAATTAATAGTACCAATAAATAATGATTCAATTCCTGTCTGTCTATCTGTCTGTCTGTCCACCTGGACGTCAGCGCGGCAATGACTCGGCTCCACTGCTCCGTCACTACAGGTTCTCGTCTCCAGATACTCAACATCTGTCTTGCTTTCAACCACAGAGAGCGAGACGGGAAACAGCGAGAGCAAGACAGTAACCAGACCTCAAACAGGACCACCACAGAGAGGACAGACAGCTGCTCTGATACACCCCCTGAGAAAGGAACACAGGTGAGAGAGACAGGTGAGAGATGGAGAGACAAAGGAGAGAGGGAGACAGGTGAGAGTGATAGGTGAGAGAAGTAGAGACAGGTGAGGACACGCAGGGGTGGGTTCACAGGCACACCTGTAGAGGTAGGTGGAGCTAGCATGGCGTGGTTGATGCGGAGCAGGAAATGCAGCAGAGTCTCCCAGGTGTCTCTGTTCATCAAATGACATTCTCTGGCCAATGACTGAATGGCACACAAAACCTGCTGACAGAGAGACAGGTAGACCGGACTTAACCGGTCTGACCTGGAGAGGGGCGGGGCCTCAAGTTAAATAATAATATATATATCTGCACTGCTGCTCAAAAGTTTGTGAACCCTACAGCTATTGTCAGATTCTTTGTAAAAAAAAAAAAAAAAACTAAAATAAATCATTAATGTTAGGTTATACCCCATTTCACAATCCTGACACTCCAAATAATGGACTCAAACAAAATAGATGGTTACTTTATTTAAAAGGGGTTGATTTAAGAAACAAAATCTGAGAAAAAAAGGAAGAAAAAAGAATCTGATTTCATGGGTGCAAAAGTATGTGAATCTCTCAGTAAATAGGATATTGCATCTCCTAACCTCAACCAAACAGTTTCTGTAGTACTTGCTACCTGCTGAACTACCTGCTTGTTTTAACCAATGCAGTTCAGGGTTCACAAACTTTTGCACCTACATACATTGACCAAAAACTCTTTTAGTCTTGACCACACAATTGATTTTCTTTTTAGAGTATATTGAATTGATTGAATTATATGTTGAATTGATAAACCTGCACCTGTTATTTCATATAGAAAATAATGGTTTTGATTAAATAAGGGAATCAGGGTGAAACAATAGAAAACTCCAAAATGCTCAAGAGGTTCACAAACTTGCTTGCAGCACTGGTATATACCTGTATCTACCTGTCTTTCTGTATCTGTCTGTTTGTACCTGTCTGTCAGGTTTCACATTTTACTTTTATTTTTAATACCTTTCTCCCTTCTTACCTCACTTCATTTATCTAACTTCCTTTCCCTCTTTTCCTCAGCACTGATTGCTTCTTTCCTCCTTTGTTCACTTCTCTTTCATCTGATTGAGTTCACACATTATGATGCATTGCATTCTAGGCAGTGGTCACCAGTGGACAGATCATACCAACAGAACCAAACACAGCACAGAACCTCCAGAACAATGGTAGAACCACAGGATGGCATCTCGAACCTTCTCCTCTGTCTACAGAAGAGGTCACATGATGATTAACAGTCACATGACCATTTAGGAGTTACCTCCCTTTTGGAACAGGTCCTGGTTCAGTTCAGGTGTGATAATGTACCTGGGCATGAAAAGGCTGTCCAGGTGTTGGAGGATCTTCTGGATGTACAGGTTGGGCTCTCGGCTGATTGGTGGAGGGATGGAGTCTCTCTGGTAAACCAGAGCCATCAGCCAATCAGTGTAGACATCCACACAGAGTTTGACCGTGTCTCCGTCCAATGGGAGAGTCAAACCGTAACACAATACCTCCATCGTCCACCTCACCTGAGAGCAGACAGAAAGTCTCAGGAACCAAAAAGTTAAATAGGCAGGTGTTTCTGTTATTTTGTCCACAACACAAACAGTTCTGACAGACAGACAGATGAACAAACCTGTCTGTCTGTCTGCAGCGGGCTTTGGGTGTCAGGCTTTCCCAGGCTGACACCCAGGGACTTCACCACAGCGACAGTAACATCTCTGCCCACAGAGGGTGGGAAACAACTGAGCACGCTCACATGGCCACGCCTACCAGGCAGTGATTGGTCCATTATCCACTAACTACTACTCAGCTGAGAGAGAGACAGGTCAGAAAGAGAGAGAGACAGGTCAGAGAGAGCGATGACAGATAGAGAGACAGAGACAGGTCAGAGAGACAGACAGACATACAGACAGGTGACAGACATTTCAGAGAGACAGACAGACAAAGCTACAGACGGGTCAGAGACAGACAAGTGTTGCATATTAAGTAAACACTCCACCAGCCTCATTATTTAGTTTGGACACAAGTAACACAATGAGAACCAAGTCCAGTTGAGTCTAAATCTGTTTTTAAAATGGTGCAACAGTACCTGCACAGGTAAGTCCAACTGATTCCAGGTGAGTCCAGGTAGGTCAACAGCTGCTAACACACAGCGCTTACATGCTAACACTGACACAGTAACAGTAACAGGTCACTCTCAAAGTCAAAACACACCTGCTGCCCTCACAGTCTGAGCCCTGTATTCCCTGAATCATGACTGTCAGGCTGACAAAGCCATGTGTGCCCTGAGCCGTGACTGTCAGGCTCACAGAGCCATAAGTTTAATAAACAATAAAGTAAATAAATAAAGTTAAGTTAAAATTAAATTAAAATTAATATTAAATAAAAATGTGAACACAGTCAAGTTTTAAACTTTAATTTTTATTTTTTTTCCACCTTAAAAATAAAAAGATTTCACATTCAAACAAAGACTGGCGGCAGTACTCATTTCCATGACAACCACACGTGACCAGTAGAATGATTCAGGAGCAGTGTTGTGATTGGCTGAGGTTGAGACATTTAATTCCCTGCATCAATAAATTTGAGTGTGCCGATTGGCTGGCAGTGAAAAAACAATGATCCAATGAAAATACAGCAGGCAAAAAAGTGGGACCAGAGCAGGTCAGGACCAGAGCAGGTCGGGACCAGGGCAGATGGGGGTCAGTACGGTTTCCTCTGGATGAATCTAGAGAACATGGCAAAGGCAGCAACTGGTTTGTCTGAAGGGACCATGTGACCAGAACCCTGCAACAGGACAGAGGTAAATCAGGTGAGCAGCAGAGCCCCGCCCCAAACAGGTGATGTCATCAGATGATAAAGATGGTAGAGTTTACCTTCACAGTGAGGAAGGCGATGTTGTTGAACTCCTTGACGAAGCCGCCAACCTGCCGACCGTCTTCATCATCGTAGAACCATGGACGCCTCTGAACCTCCACCTGAGACACAGAGGTTGACACACAGGGGATGACACAACTGAGACACACAGAGGTTGACACACCTGGGACTTGACTTACCTGCTGGTGCAGAGACTCGACAAACCACTCATCCCCCATGAAGTTACAGGCCATGTCAACGTCCCCGTTATACACCAGGACCCGATACTTCTGCAGACAGAATAAAACATTTTCAACAAGGACACACCCCACATACCTTGATGAACACAGCAGCCAATCTGTGATCAGGCATGTTATGTAATGAGGGTGGTACTTGTAATGTTGAATGAAGTTTGGTGTAAAATAAAGAACATGCGTGTTCACTGACCAGGGCAGAAAGCAGCTTCAGGTACTGTTTGCTGACGTCCATGTAGAGACGACCATAGTTCAGATTCACCTCAGAGCTGCAACACAAGGAAGACGAAAATATGTGAGTAATGAACAAGGTGTGTTTGGGTGTGTCATATTCAGGTGTATATTCAGACAGGTGTGTTATGGGACAAGGCATACCTGCAGATGACCCAGTCCAGGGCTTTGGGGCTGATATGCAGGGCGGCTCGGACATATCGGTTGTTCAGGTACAGGGAGGAGGGGGTGGAGTTAGTGCAGGGCGGGTCCAGACGGACCGACAGGTGGAGCGATGACAGACCTCGTAATTTCTACTCAAACAGAAGAGAAGCTGGTTTCTCTCAGTCTGCCAGGTGAGCTCACCTGAAGTTACAGACATCAGGTAACGTCATACACACCTGGTTCCACAACCTAGTCCACGGATGGTTGAGGAACGAGTTCCCCAGATCCCGGATGACCAGTTCACCTCGTTCAATACTGACAACAACAACAACAACAGAAATCAACCTCAGACCACATCTGCTGCAGGTGAACTCTGTTGGAAAGGTTACCTGTATCTCTGGTGGACGCCACCTATACATGGTGCATACAGGTTGTACATGTTCAGTCCTGAACTGTAGACAATGTCCTGGACGTCAGACAGCTGTAGAGGAAAACAACAACACCTCAGACAGACCGGTCTGAATCGGATCCTTAAACCAGGTCCAGTCCACCTGGAGGGTAAACTGGTCCAGCCAGGTTTGGACCGTTGTAATCCAGTATGAAACTACCAAAACTGGACTGATCTGGATCATAAGTTAGACCTGGTTCAGACTCACCCTGGCAGAGCAGTTCTGGTCCTGGTTGTTGTAGAAGTTGCAGATCCCACCACTGCAGCAGAATGTCTGCAGGTCAGCCCAGAGCCGACTTCCCAGCAGGCCGTGGTAATACGCAAAGTACACAAGAGAGTTATCGTTCATCTCGTAGCTCGACATCCCGTTTCCCACTGCAACACCCTGCAGGACAGGTGTAATAGGTGAGTCACTAACATCAGCAACAGTATCAATGCTTAGTACTGCATACCTGCAGGTTGAGGGTAGCGTCCTCCATCACACGCTCAGCAAGCGTCGGGATGTAGATTCCTCCGTAACTCTCTCCAGTCAGGAAAAGTTGGTTCTTGCCGAACTCTGGAAACAGACGGAAGAACTCCTTCAGAGCCAGGAAGTTGTTCATTGACACCTGCGGAGAGAAAAACATGTTGAACACCTGGGAGCCCATCAGGAGCTGTGTTCTGGGCGTGGCACTGACCTCTGTGTCATTGGTGACATAGTTCTGATCGTCGGAGTATGAGAAGCCGACTCCTACCGGAGACTCCAGGTACAACATATTGGCAATCTGCTCGGAGACAGTGAACCAATCATATGTCAGCAATCTAACACCCATGTGACCAAAACACCTGGGTCACATGACCTACCTTGTTCCACGAGTATGGATTGTACTGCAATGTCACTCCATCATCCTGGATCTGAAAGATCAGATAATACAGATTTATCTGGGCTCCAAAGTGTTCAGGAATCATCTGTGGAGGTAGGGGGCATGGCTTTAACAGTCCTGCAATAAGCAGTGTGCAGACATAAGTGTACCTGCATAAAATCTGGTTGCTTTAGACAAAAAAAATGCTATAATAAAGAAAGACTTTACCCAACTATGTTTAAGTTTCCTGTTAAGGGCCAACCTTCAATTTTGTAAACTCCCAGTTTATATCCTGTTAATTCACAGGGAAAGGCAACTTTGAAAATTCACTGAATTTTGCAACCCTAATCAGAGGTCAGGTGAGCAGAGGTCAGGTGACCTACCAGGAAGGGTCCGTGTTCCGTTAGCAGTCCATCCAGAGAGCTGCAGCCAGGACCGCCGTTCAACCACAACACCACCGGGTCTGAAGACGGGTCCTTCTGAGACTCCACAAACCTGAAATAACAACAGTAACATGCTCATGTGGGGCAACAGGTGGATTCAGGTTAATTTTTGGTATGTATACTTGCTGTCTGTCATGATGCAGAGGGGTGTGTGTGTGTATGTGTGTTACTGACCAGTAGTGCAGGTGTTTCCCGTCGGCCACGCTCAAGTATCCAGAGAACTGTCTGAAGCTTGGCTGTTTCTGCAGGCCAGGCAGGTAAGTCACCTCGTCTGCAGCCGGAGCTGCATCACCACTCAGGAACAGGAACAGGAAGTAACAAAAGACTGCCACCTGCATCTGAAGTGACATCATCGGGTGGATCAGTGAGACTAAAACTTGATTTTAGGTTTTTAAAGGTTCAGCCTCACAGTCGGTACTGAGGGATCATCAAGTCAACTGACCTTAAAGATGCTTGTCATGTGATCTGTTCAGTGTTCAGACTGCTGGGGGTGCTGCAGGTCAGACAAACGTGGACATTTCTTTAGTCAGGATGTCTTATGTCCAGTGACATGCATCATGACATCGACAGACAGACAGAGAGACAGACAACAGTTTTAAGCAGTCAAACAGCTGAAACTGTCTAAAACAGTCTAAACCAGTTGAAACAGACTGAAAAACAGTCTGAAACTGTTTGAAACTGTATGAAACGAAGGGATTACTTCCTGTTTTTGTTCCTCTGAGCAGTGCAGCACTCAGACATTCCTTTAAGCAGGAACAGATTAGCTCATCAGAGAAACAAAAACAAAGGGTCACAAACAAACTCACCTCTTCGGTCTCTCTGTCTCTCTGTCGTTTAGCAGAAGGTCCGTGACTGCAGCTGCCGACAATGAAGAATCATAGCGAGTCACATGACCGCGGAATCACGTGACCACGGAATCACGTGACCACGGAATCACATGACCGCAGAGAAAGCCAATTCACGCGTAGTACGGTAAATACCGTTTATCTATTCTGGCTGCCCCTCTCACCCCGTTCATGTGATACTTATTAAAATAAACCTTATTGATACTATCTATCATATTTATACAATATTTACATATTGATATTCATAGTTATTTATAGCACCTATATCTCGTATAGTCAAGTATTTTATGCATATATCATGTGTATATATTTATGTGTACATATAATGCAGTTATGTACATATGCGCAGCTTGCACAGACTAAATAAACATTTCATATAATTACTATACATTACGTTATTACTATATACTGTCGTTAATAGCATTACCATCATCTTGCCTCTGCACCTTTTCTGCCTGTTTGTCCTTGTCTCATTCTGTGTTTTTTCTACCTCAGTATTTTTCTATTGTATTCAAATATACTGGACTGCTATGACGACCTTATTTCCCTTCCGGGATGAATTAAGTCAGCCATCTATACTTCAATATTCTGTGGCAACCTGGATGTAGTCTGACGTCTCCACAGAAAACCTGGACGTCGTCTCTGATTTGAACACGTCACCAGAAACGGACTGCATTAACGTGACTGGTCATTGCTGATCACATGATTACATGCAGGGTTACCATGGAAACACAGCTGAGAAGAGTTTGAACCATCCTGAGGAAACTTTATTTAAAAAAACCGAAATAAAACCAAAAAACAAAACAACTGTACAACAGGCGATCTGAGGGGACATGGCCTCTTCAGGGTCTGGGTGGCGGCCTCATCCCAGGAGGGGGCGGTCCTGAAATGGATCACATGGTCAGGTTACATGAGTGAAGTCATTCAATGTTCTTTATAAAGTTCTGTTATTTCAGCACACACAGGTCAGACTAACACCATGAGCCAAGGTTACAGCCAATCAGGTCACAGTGTCATTCATGTTGTCATGAACAAAGCCATCTCCATGGCAACAGCTCACCTCTCATACCAGGGGGCGGTGGCCTCATGCCTGGGGGGGGCATACCCATTGGAGCGCCACGACCAGGAGGCATCCCCATTGGAGGACCCATCGGGGGCCGCATGCCAGGAGGCGGGCCCATCATACCTGTGAGGTGCGAAGCCAGGAAACAACCAATAAGCACGCAGGAGGAGCTAACAGGGCAGCATTATGACAGATGACCACAGATGGGGCTACAGGTGAGTTTGGGAAAGTCACCTGGAGGCGGGGCTCCTCGACCCATTGGGGGTGGGGCTCCTCGTCCAGGTGGATACTGTGTGGGAGCGCCAGCAATGCTTGCTCCTGCTGCTGCCGCGGCAACAGTCCCTCTGCCCTGCGGGGTCATCACCTGGAAGCAAACAAAAGCCATTACCACCTGAGCACACATGCCACACCTAGAAACACTGCAGCAGTCATCATGGTTACCTGCTGCGAAGGGCCACCCACTCCTCTGACTGGCCCGGCAAGCCCGGCCGGAGCCTGAGGCATCGGAGCACCAGCCGGGACACCGCGACCCGCCGCGCGCCCCACACCTGGACCGCCAGCCACGCCGGCCAACGGGACGCGAGCAATACCTGTCTGTGAGGGAGAGGGGGGGTTAACACTGATGACAGCACCACAACTCTGCTAACATAGGCTGAACGGTTCACTCACATCTTTAGGGGGTGGGCCCTCCACCGTCATGGACACCAGGTTCTCCCCCCGCAGTAGAACCAGACCCAGAACCCGCTTCTCCTCCCGCTCCGGCTGCTTCGAGTTCTTCGGCCTGAGGACAACACACACTAGTTACCCAGCATGCACCAGCACGCCATGCTCATTACCCAGCATTCCCCTGGACCTACTTGATCTTCCTGAACTCATCGCAGTCACACAGGATCAGGTTCATGTGTTTGTCGAAGGCCTTGAAGGTCCCAATGAAGATCCGTCCGTCCTGCAGGATGCACCTCATCCTGAAGTCGATGTGCTGCAGCATCTTGCTGCTCTTTCCCACTGTCTGAGGACCAATCAGAGGCAGCCGTTACTGTCACCATTACTTCATCAAGTCGTCTGATTTATTTGAGCTTCAAACTAAAACCTTCACATTAAAATGACCAGGTCAAACTTCAAGTGTTTCTATATTCTGTATTTTGCCGTTTACAGCAGAGAGACACGTCAGTCCTCCCTGAGGACAATAAAGTTACTTTAAACTTTATCAAACTTCTATTATCGCTCATTCCATGTTTTATTTCATATTTTGGCATTAGCTCCGTTTTCTGTAGTTTACTAGTCTAGTTAGCAATGTTAGCTTCGTTAGCCGTGTTTAGCACCACGCACCGACAGTCTGGTCCCGGTACCATTGACCTGCTCGGTGTGAACTTTAACGTTAATCCGGTAACTGCTTTGAAAGAAGCGGGGAAACCTTTAACTCGCACCAAAGTAATCATAACACCGGGCAGCTAACGGCTAACAGACTCGGAGGCCTGTCCAGTACTGTACTACTACAGTCGGTTATTCTCGATTCACAGACCGGTTTACGAACCGAGCCTGTCCGGCTGCCTGTAAACTGAGGACCGATAATGTGACTCATTGTTCGGCAGACTGGTTCCGCGCGGACAGCTCGACGTTCATCAGACGTTCACTGACCGCCATATTTCAAACAAACCGTACACCGACACTAATTCAATGACCAACACGGCGGGAAACCCGTGAACGGTACGCCCGGTAAACACTCACCATGTCTGCGGTTCTGATGGTTCCGATTCGCGCCGGATTCACCGAACAAACCAAAAAAATTGACCTGCGGAGCTCCCGCCAGGCCCGTCTTTATCACGAATTCACAGGAAGTGACGACACAAGCCGCGGTGCCGCAGCAGAACTGTTCCTCCCGAAGAACACAAACAGTTCCGCCCAAATTACAATTGCCCAGCCAGCGGATGTTGCATCAGCAAGCCTGTGTTTCCGGTCCAATGAAGGTTCCTCAATTAAGTATTAATGTGTCCCGTCATGATAATTGTTAAACTGTATGTCTATACCTGTATGTACAATTGAGAGCACAGTGAACCGTCAAATTCATTGTGTGTGTGGCCAATAAAGTGAGTCTGGAGAGCTGTTTGAATCTTCTGACTGTGAAGGAAAGGAGCTTCAGTGTTTTCTTTATTATTTCCTTTAGCATAGGATACACCAGACCATACTTTAGGACAGGAAAGGAAAGGAAGTAATGCCATCCTAGTTCCTTAGTTCCTTAAAATGGACACAGCGTTCAGCCATTAAAAGCATCACTGTGTTTAAACAGTGTGAGGCAGCCTGCAGCAGAGAGAGCGATGGAATGTGAAGATACATGTTGATGTAATGTAAACTTTCTTTCTTTGCCATAACTTGCTGATATGTTTCTATCTGAGTGGACAGGAGGGTGAGCGACCAGACCAGGTAACAAACACTTCACCTGACTTCTGTGACAGGTGGACAATATTCATTTATTATTTCAACTCTGACGTTGATGATGACGTCACGTTTTTTTGTTCTCTTTTCTGGTATCTGTTCGGGTCTATGGTCTCTGGTTGGGTCTCTGGGTCTGTGGGTCTCCGGTATCTGGTTGGGTCGCTGGACTCTGGTCAGGTCTCTGGTATCTGGTCAGGTCTCTGGTCTCTGGCCGGGACTCTGGCCTCTTGTCAGGTCTCTGGTCTCTGGGTCTTTGGTATCTGGTCGGGTCTCTGGCACTCTGGTCAGGTCTCTGGTTGGGTCTCTGGTAGCTGGTTGGGTCTCTGGTTGGGTCTCTGGTAGCTGGTCGGGTCTCTGGCACTCTGGTCGGGTCTCTGGCACTCTGGTCAGGTCTCTGGTTGGGTCTCTGGTATCTGGTCGGGTCTCTGGTAGCTGGTCGGGTCTCTGGTCTCTGGTTGGGTCTCTGGTATCTGGTCGGGTCTCTGGTCTCTGGTTGGGTCTCTGGTATCTGGTTGGGTCTCTGGTTGGGTCTCTGGTATCTGGTCGGGTCTTTGGTCTCTGATCGGGTCTCTGGTATCTGGTCGGGTCTCTGGTCTCTGGTATCTGGTCGGGTCTCTGGTTGGGTCTCTGGTATCTGGTCGGGTCTCTGGTCTCTGGTTGGGTCTCTGGTATCTGGTCGGGTCTCTGGTATCTGGTCGGGTCTCTGGTCGGGTCTCTGGTCTCTGGTCGGGTCTCTGGTAGCTGGTCGGGTCTCTGGTCGGGTCTCTGGTATCTGGTTGGGTCTCTGGTCTCTGGTTGAGTCTCTGGTCGGGTCTCTGGTAGCTGGTCGGGTCTCTGGTCGGGTCTCTGGTATCTGGTCGGGTCTCTAGTCTCTGGTTGGGTCTCTGGTATCTGGTCGGGTCTCTGGTATCTGGTCGGGTCTCTGGTCGGGTCTCTGGTCTCTGGTTGGGTCTCTGGTATCTGGTCGGGTCTCTGGTCTCTGGTTGGGTCTCTGGGTCTCTGGTATCTGGTCGGGTCTCTGGTCGGGTCTCTGGTCTCTGGTTGGGTCTCTGGTATCTGGTCGGGTCTCTGGTCTCTGGTTGGGTCTCTGGTATCTGGTCAGGTCTCTAAGCGGGTCTCTGCTGTTCGTCACCTCTCAGTCTCGCGATTATTATATTCCCGTTATTCCGCTGCGGGCCGGTTGCCATGGTAACCCGTGCTCCTGCCGCCGGCCGCGCGCTGCAGTGAGCAGCAGAGAGATGAAGAAGAGATGGTGAGTCACCGACACCGAGACGTGCTCCGGTCAACGACCGACAACCAGCCACCGACAGACAGGAGACAGACCGACAGACACACCGCAGGTTAGCCAGTTAGCTCTTAGCTCTTAGCTGCTGTCAGAGGAGAGGCGCGCGACGACGGCGGACTATTAATGAGACTGGCGACGGTCAACGACCGATACCGCAGTGTGGCTTCAAGCTGAGAGACCAGAGCGATCAGAGAGACCACCGAGACCAGAGAGACTAGGGAGATCAAAGAGACCAGAGACACTAGAGACCAGGGAGACTACAGAGACCAGACACCAGAGACACCACAGAGACCAGACACACCACAGAGACACAGAGACCAGAGACACCACAGAGACACAGAGACACCACAGAGACCAGAGACACCACAGAGACACCACAGAGACCAGAGACACCACAGAGACACAGAGACACCACAGAGACACAGAGACACCACAGAGACCAGAGACACCACAGAGACACAGAGACACCACAGAGACACAGAGACACCACAGAGACACAGAGACCAGAGACACCACAGAGACCAGGGAGACGAGAGAGATTAGAGAAACTAGAGAGACCAGAGACATCAGAGAGACCAGAGAGATCACAGTCTCACAGTAGTCCTTCAACCAACACAGCAACTACAGCAACAACTATCAAAGCTACAGCAACTAATCTAACCCTGTGTAACAGTCACAATGTTGCTTCAACGTGAGGAGACAACAGGAACTATGAACAAACTGTTGCTGTTTAAACATCTCTGTGTTGCTTCAGTGTGAGACAACAGCAACACAACCTTCAACTACATCTACAGCAACTACAGACCTCCATCAACTACATCTACAGCAACTACAGACCTCATCCAGCAGGTGAGCGGCACTGCGACAGCCAGCAAAGATGACATGTTGACTGACTGGTATATAAAGATGTACTTCCTGTGGATTTCCTGTGTACAGCCAAACAGAAACTCAAACTCAAAACCGAGTCTGACAGTCAGTAATAAACTTTACTCTCTGTTCAGAATCAGCTGATCACTGACATGCGATCACATATGACTCACCTGATTGGCTGATATCTGGGGCAGAGAGAAAGATGTTACCATGGCAACGTCAGCATCCCTAGTGTCCCCTGTTACATAACAGCTGCTGCAGTCTATAAATACAGTGTGTGTATGTGTGTGTCATGTCTTTAAAACACGTCTATAAAAGTATTCATTTATACTTATACTATAGCTATAATCAGTTCTCTCCTGTCTCTCTCTCTGACCTGTCTGTCTGTAGGTGTCCTGATGGACGTCCTCTCAGACTATCAAACTGATCAGCTGATCTGGGTTCAGGTGATTGTGAATTTTTATAACCTAAGACTTTAAGAAAAGACCAGTACAGAGACCAGTCCTTTACGACTTTAAGACCAGTCCTCTAAGACTCTGACTCAGGTGACACCTTCAGGTTGAGTTAAACTCTGGCCACACAGCCCTGCCCTCCTGGATCAGTTGAAGACGACAGTCAACAAGATGAGCCAGTTGAAAGAGGCGGAGCCTAGTCGGGAGATGGAAGGAAAGGTACACAGTTCACTCATTCACAACCATACGAAAACATTAATGTATTTAAACAGTGTGATGCAGCCTGCAGCAGAGAGTGTGTGAATATGAACATACCTGTTGACGTGATATAAAACTTTGATCACGAAGTGTGTTCTTCTTTGTTCATCTTTGCCATAACTTGCTAATATGTTTCTATCTGAGTGGACAGGAGGGTGAGCGACCAGACCAGGTAACAAACACTTCATCTGACTTCTGTGACAGGTGGACAATATTCATTTATTATTTCAACTCTGACGTTGATGATAACGTCACATTTCTCACCGGGTTTTCCACGTTCATGTTTCCTGCATTAAACTACATGCTAAGAGCGCATGTGGAGTATCTACGAGGTAGTCCACAGTATCTAGGAAGTATCTCAGATGAGCGTTTTGTAGTCCATCTTCTGGACTTTGTAGTTTTACCACAGATCACATCAATGACATTTGCCATCACATAATGACATAGTCTAATTGTAAGAGCAGTTGGATTCTCTGAACAACTCCTCATGAATTCTCCTTCACATCTTCGGTAGGGTTAGGAAAGGACTTAAGAGCTGCTTTTTTTGACTATTCGGCCAGACCCAGGGTCATCATTACTGTGACATCACACTGATGGGTCTATGGAACAGCCTTCCCACATGGTCAGGTGTCCCATAATGCTGTCTTCTATTAACCCTTTAATGCTGGTTCAGGTGCAGACCTGGGCTCAGTCTCTGGTTTACACTCTGGAGGAACTCGAGTGTAAAATCTGCTACAACCGCTATGACACACGCAGCCGCAAACCCAAAGTGCTGAGCTGTCTGCACCGAGTCTGCGCCAAGTGTCTGAAGAAGATGGTTGACATGGGTGAGTTTACCTGGGACAGGTAACACAACACTCAAAAAATGATATGCCACTTTTTTATTTTAATTGCATAGAAAATTTCTATCCATTTAATTACATACTTTTAATATAAATTAATTAAATTCAATTTTATTTATATAGAAATAAATCATAACGTCAGTTATCTCATGACACTTTCCAAGGTCAGACTGACTCTATAATAATATTTACAACAATTCCACCATGAGCAAGGTGGCCGCAGTCAAAAACATACAAACTTAATGTGAAGCAAGTAATAAGATTTATGTAATAGTACTAATAAACTCATCTGCCCCTCTCTCTCTCTATCTGCCACTCTCTCTCTCTCCCTCTTGGGTCTGTTGGAGGTTTCTGCCTGTTTTTCTTGCTCATGGTTGAACTGTTGGTCTCTGTAATAAAATTATACAGAATACGGTCTGACCTGCCCTGTATGGAAAGTGTCATGTGATAACTGAAGTTATGATCTGGAGCTACAGAAATAAAACTGGACAGAATTGAAATTTAGTTTATTAGTACTATTACATAAATCTTATTACTGGCTTTCACTTTAACTTATTAGTTAATTTATATTAAAACTATGTAATTCAAATGGACAGAAATTTCCTATGAAACGGAAATAAATAAATCAAATCAAATCAAATTAAATCAAATTTTATTTGTATAGCCCAAAGTCACAAACACATGCAATGGATGTCACATGTACAGAACAATCAGCACAAACATATTGTACAATTACAATGAATGATAGAATGATTACAGCAGCAGTGGAACCTGAGATAGAGATAGAGACACGGATGCACAGCAGCAATAAGTCATTAACCAACTAAGCTGTAGTGGAGATGGTAGCAATAATAACAGTACTGCTATATATGGTGGATGTCAGCAGCAGACCAAGCAGCAGCCGCGATCCATGAGAACCTGCTGGACGAGAAAGCACAGAAACTCCAGGGAAGAAGTTTAGTTAGTAACATGCATTGATGGTAATGATGATTGGGGAGAGAGAGAGGAAATGAGAGAGAGAAAATGAGAGAGATAGAGAGAGAGAGAGGGTTTTCAGTAAAGGGAGATGCAACTACATCTTCAACCAATACCGTGCCTGGCTAGGCATAACCCAGCTAACTAAATTAGCTGCAAAGTCCTCAGAGATTTATTGGAGCAGCCTGATAATAGAGAGTTACAGTAGTCCAGCCTAGAAGTAACAAATGCATGGACAGTTTTTCTGCGTCCGCTTGAGACAGGATGCGTCTGATTTTGGTAATGTTGCGTAAGTGGAAGAATGCAGTCCTTGAAATTTGTTTTATGTGGGCATTAAAGGACAAATCCTGATCAAAAATAACTCCAAGATTCTTTACGGTGGAGCTGGAGGCCAGGGTGATCCCGTCTAAGGTGGCCAAGTCTCCGGAGAGAGAGTTTCTGAGGTGTTTGGGTCCAATTACAAGAACTTCAGTTTTATCTGAGTTCAACATCAGAAAATTGTAGGTCATCCAACTTTTTATATCCCTAAGGCACGCTTGCAGTTTGGCTAAATGATTGGTTTCATCAGGCTTGATCGATAAATATAATTGGGTGTCGTCAGCATAACAATGAAAATTAATGGAGTGATTCCTAATAATGTTCCTAATAAGTGGCCTAAAACTTGACCCAAGACTTGATGTAGACTTGACATGTGACTCTCTTCTGATTGGTTTTCAGGAGAGGCTTCGCCCTCCGTCATCAGCTGTCCTTTCTGTCGCCACGAGACCCACGTTCCCGACGAGGAGGTGAGACTTTTTATTATCAAAGTGAAACTCTATTTAGTTAACGAGGTGAGACTTAATTTTGTGGTAATGTGGGAGGCCAAGGTGATGGCTAAGATTATGATGACCGGAGCGGGCAGGTGCAGTAGAACCAGGAAACCAAATTGGACTTTGGGCTATACAAATAAAATTTGATTTGATTTGATTTGATTTGACTCGTTTCTGGACTCAAAGATGGAGGTCTTGAAGAACTGACTGGATTCATGGTTTGGGCTCACTTTAAGTGGAATGCTTACCACAGTGGTGACGTCTGCGAAACAACACAAAGCAGAACAGCAGGCGTGACAGTGACGGTGTGACAGGGTGATGTTATGGATGGAAGTGAAGGGTAGAAGAGGTGAAATCAGAGCAATCGAGGAATCCAAAAATAAATAACAAGTCTGCAGATTTCAAGATGGCACTATGATGAAGAAGTCAAGTTATGTGAGGATGGTCGGATGCCAGACTCGGTTTTCTCGGGCGTTTAGAGAAGAAGCTAAAGCTACTAAGTTAAACTTGATGGAAGGTTATGTTGTACAGGTCATTGATGCTGGAATTTTATGTTGTTATGTTGACCTCACTGGTCGTCGTGGACCTCTCTGGTCTTCAGGGACCTTAGTGGTTGTCGTGGACCTCACTGGTCTTCAGGAGCCTCAGTGGCCAACATTGTGGGACCAGACTAGTCGGGACAATGGCAGAGGCTTGAATTTTCCCTGGGGCAGTGGATGGGCTGTCTTTGAATCATCTGTTCTTCTTCTGAAGAGAGAGGTGAGCTGAGAGACAAAACAGAGCCATTAGGTGGAGTGAACATGAACCAAGTGGGACCATGGGAGGTGGTCCTGATGTCATCGTCATGAAGACAAGATGTGGTCTCACTTTCCTGAGGTGATGTAGTGTGGTCAAGTTTCTGATGAAGAGACAGGCTTAAGGTGTAAGAGAGGGGACAAGAAGTGACACAGTTAAGGTAGAGGAGGGTTTATAAGAAGTGATGGTAAAACTCTCCTCTCTTCAGGTGTGGTTGATGGAGGACGACAGACACATCCTGGCTGTTCTGTCATGTCAGGACCGAATCCGCCGAAGAGAAGGGGGAGGTGGAGGTGGAGGAGGAGGAGAGGTGGTGCTGAACCCAAGCAGTCTGACTGGTAAAAAAAAACGTCTCTCTGTCTGACCTGTCTCTCTTTCTCTGTCTATCCCTCTCTGACCTGTCTGTCTCCAACCTGTCTCTCTCTGACCTGTCTCTGTCTCTGACCTGTCTCCCTGTCAGGAGGAGACATAGACCCGTCCCACCGCTCCTCAGACTGTCTCGTCATCACCATCATGGAGCTCCCTGAGGAGTCCCCCTCCTCTGACTCATTAAGCATGCTTAATGTGGTGGGTCTGTACCGCCCCCCCAGCCTGGACTCGCTGCCCTGCAGCCTGCCGGCCCACAAGTGTCGCGCCTGGACGTCGCGCAGCTTCCCCCGCTGCCTGCTGGGGGCTCTCTGCCTGGTCAGTACATCCTGCGTGGGGGCAGGGTTAGGGTTAGGTGGTTTCATATGGTCTTATGTGGTCTCTCTCTTTGGACAGGTGTACTTCAGCTCGCTGCCTCTGGGAATCTACCTGCTGATGATTGGTCAGCTGTGGCTGGGCGTGGTTCTGGTCAGTCTGGTTCCGTCCACACTGCTGCTGCTTGTCCTGTACGGCTTCTGTCAGTGTCTGTGCCACGAGGTGATGGAGGTGCTTGCCGCGCGCACACACACACTGCCATGAGGATGGGATGATGAACCCCCCCAAAAGACCAGCACCTCCATGAAGCCAGAGCCAATCAGACTAAAAGTCTTGTTGAACTGAGAACTGTTTTTTTTTTTTATTAAAGGACCTGACGATGTCAAAGGACACCTGTGAGCCAATCAGAGAAGCTGCTGTCAAATGATCCAATCAGCGTTCACCACGTACTTAGATTAAGTCACACCCACTTCACAGCAGATTGTGGGGAAAGAGTTTCCTGATGGACAGGCATCTTGTGGTCCTTTTGGCTAACTACAGTGAAGTTGTTTGGAACCATCAGAGGAAGAACTGTGAGGTGTGGTCCACAGAACCATAGAACCCGAGTCTGGTCTCATTCATGGTCTGAACTGATGAGTTACTGACACTGTCATACTACTGAGGCTCTCATTTCATCTGAACTAGCTTAGCACAAAGACTGGAAGCAGAGGGAAACTGTTAGCCTAGCTTAGCACAAAGACTAGGAGCTTCTAGTCTTTGTGCTAGATGACTAGAAGCTCTTATTCAAGATGACTGAATAAATGTTGCACTGTCTCTTTAAGTTTGATTATTCGTTGGAGAGGATCAGGTGACATTTGATGATCAGCTGATGTGTCACTTCCTGTTTGTGAAGAGGGCGGAGCATGTGGATGATTGGCTCCATTTGTTTGTGATAAAACTGTAAACAGGAAGCGATGTAAGCTAATAATAATCGGCTGTTTTAAATATAAACAAATAAATAAATGTAAATCAGCTTTGTGATCAAACCAACAGACCAGCGATCTGTCACCTGACACTGAACACCTGTCACTCAACACCTAAGAACTGACACCTGTGATCACCTGTCATGTGTCTAAATCTGTTCATAGATCAACACTTACACGCCTCTCCAAGGTGATGTCTGTTTTCCGGGACATGTCCTTCTGTCTATAAATAACCCTGACGTGACACAGTTTACCTGGACAGGTGAGTCCCTGGCACAGAACTTTGCCTGTGAGGTAGAATGCAGAGGGGTAGAATAAAGTCCCCTGAGAGCCAGTCTCAGCTGGTCTCAGCTGGTTTCTGAGTGTTAATTAAAAAACACAACTGTCCCCAGAGAAGAAGTGTTTATAGAAACGTGAGCGGTCCTTCACCACAGAAGAAGGTGGATGGAGTCGTGATCAGCAGCAGGTAAGACTCACTGACGATTAACACTTTAAAATGTTCTGTCAATGCTCTGTCATGTACTCATGTACTTTGTTTTTTAATCACTTTTCTCTGATTTCATTCAAATTTATTAACAACGTTTTTATCAAAGACAAGAGAGACCAAGCGCTCAGAGACCAATGTAAACAAAGACTAAAGACTAATATTTAACATTCAATTATATTATTTAACGCGACGACACTTAGTCATGATAATTATTTACTGATAAATTTTAGGTTAATGAGACATTATTGAGAAAAGCTGGACCATTAAATTAATTATTTAAATATCGCTCAAAACAATTTATTAAATATTTTAATATAAATTGAAGTCATTTTAATTAAAAAACTTTTATTCATTTTGTGACTTTATATGAACTTGTATGTTCTCACCTGTCCGTCTTCCCCAGCAGGTGGGTGAGCACATCATGAGTCGCTGGCGTCGATCGGTGGATGAGTTGGCGGCACGGCGGCGGCAGCAGGGTGAATGTGAGCGTGCTCAGGAAGCTCTCAGTCGGGTCACTTCCTGTTTCCAGCAGCTGGCAGCGTCACTCGGCAGCTCAGCAGATGGCAGCTTCCTGCGAGACGAGATGGACGAGACGAGAGCACTCGCACAGCGAATCTGCAGCGGTACAAAAACCTGCACCTGTCTGTCTCACCTGTCTGTGGTTCACCCCTCTGGCTCTCACCTGTCTGTCTGCCTACAGGTCTGTCCCAGCGTCTGGTACGTCTGCTGTCAGACTGTGACTCTGCCTCCTCAGGTGTGGAGGACAGACAGGTATCAGAGCGCCTGTGGGTTGTCTTCCTGTCTGCATTAGAAAACTTCCTGTCTGACCTCCGTAAGGCCTCTTTTTTGATTGGACGGTTCCCTCTGACTCAGCGCTACGACAGATGCTCACTGGTCAACACAGGTCAGCTGTCAGAAGGCTCTGTGATTGGCTGAGCCCTGTGACACCTTAGCTTCCTATCTGTCCCTCACCTTCTCCCTCCCCGACTTCTCCTAAGTACCTCCTTTTTAAAAAACCCTTAAGATGGGAGAACTGGTCTGTCTCTCTTACTTGTCTGCCTCTCTTACCTGTATGTCTCTCTTCAGGATGTATTGATGGCATGGTGGGCGTGGCAGCTCGAGTGGCTTCAGTCCAGGTGCCATGGATCACTTTAGAAGAGGAGCCGAGCCCTGATCTGACCAATCACATCACAGGACTGGAGGCAATGCTGAGCGAGATGCAACTGAGGGTGAGACGGAACTAAAGAGGCCCAACTAATCTAAATCTGAGCAGGCGCTATACCTTAGGGGAATGTCTTGTACCTGAGGGGAGTTCCTTATACCTTAGGGGAGGGCCATGTACCTGATGGAAGTGTCTTGTACCTGAGGGGAGGGCTATGTACCTGAGGGGAGGGTCATGTACCTTAGGGGAGTGTCTTATACCTGAGGGGAGGGTCTTCATGTTCTGCAGGTTCCTGTTGCATTCTGGTCAGTGGAAGCGACCCAGCCGGCGTGGGCTGAAGCTCGTGGTGAACTGGATGAGTCAGATGACAGCCTGGAGGACCTGATGGAGGTCGAAGTTGTCTCCAACAACAAGATGGTCATCTGCTGCCAGCCGCCATGCTGTGGACTGGGCTGTGTCGGGTAGAGGAGTGCTGTCACTGTGATCTTACCTGTGTGACACACCTGACAATACTGTAGGCGTCTGATTTCTGTTTGAGTAATAAATGTTACAAACCTTATGGCTGCTGTGAGTTCTTCTTCAGATTCTCTCCTCACGACCAGCAGAGGGGTAACAGGACAGGTAGCTCCTAACTGAGCTAATAAGCTAAAGGCAGCAGGTTGGCAGGGCATAGGTATGACATCACAACTTAAACATGGTTGTGTGGGTAGTGTGTGCTTTTATTTAGGCAATCCAATCCAGACGTACCTGTGCTTAGAAGCTGTATGCAGGTTTGGACTGAAGTGTTTAAATGTATCTCTGGTTAATTCAGATTGTTTCAGGTTAATTCAGATTATTATAGATAGATAGATCCCAATAATCCTGTTTTGGACACAATAAATGCACCATGTAAACATTTTAAGGAACTTATTGTTACTTTTTGTCTTACTTAATTGTCAAACTGAGTTTTACATTCCCTTGACCTCTGCCAGCTGTCACGTGACCAGCAGGTGAATGGTTCGTTCTCGTTCATTTGTCACATGACAGGCAGGCTGTGTGCCGAGCAGTGCGTTCGTGTAAATCAACAATGGCAGGGAGGATACAGGACACAGTCACTTCATTGTGGTGTGTATTTGCTTTCCTAGTTTTTCATATGGTTTGAATTACTTGTGACATTTTGTTTATTATCTTTGTCAGCTGAAGCAAACCGTGTTGCCTTCAGTGTTTGTGTTCGAGACCAGCGGTCTTTTTTACAACGCCCACAAAAGGTCTACAGCGCCACCTGCTGTAAAAATGAACGAAATGACTCAAAAAAGATTTGTTCCATTTACTGTCCGAGAGTAAAAGATCCGAGTCAGTAAAAAGAGTCAAACTTCCTAACACTACTACCATCTCCACATCTGTCCCACTGATGCAGACAGGTGAGGGCAGGGGCTTGTTCCTCTTTACGTCCACCACCAACTATGATATCTAGAAACAGCAGAGCTTCACTTACAACTCATTAAATCAACATAAATCAACAAATAATTTAACATTAAAATTTGAGTTAAAAATTTAAAAACTAAATTTGAGTTATTTATTTATTTTATATATATATATATATATATATATATATATATATATATATATATATATATATATATATATATATTCGTCTCAACTCTGTCACGTCACAATTTTGTCGTCTCCGACGTCCCTGCTGTCCAATCACATCGTGGTTCCTTCCGGCCGCGGCCCTCTGATTGGTTAGCTGCAGGTAGTTTGTTTTTGAACGCTAGGCGCTGATTGGCTGTGTCTGAGAGGAAGCGCCTGTTTAAACCGGGGGGCGGGAGTGAGTTCAGTTTGAATCAGAGCTCCGCGCGGACCGACACACCGAGAGCCCCGCAGGTAGGCCCGTTTACCGGGATGATTCATGTGTTCATTTCGGTCCTCAGCAGCGGTCAGAGACAGGTTAACACAGCTAACGGAGCTAACGGTCACTTAGCCGGCTCAGCTAATGCTAACAGCGCTACTACCGTTAGCATCTAGCTAAACCGAGCCGGAGCTAAACAAGCTGCCGATAACAGAGCTCCTTTACCGGATAATGCTGTTCTGATCTCGGTACTGTCGGGCAGCTACCGTCTACCGGCTAAATATACATCATCGGCACATCCGGTAACTAACATGTAGCTGCTGTTAGCTAACAGGAGAGTACCTCCTGAACCTAGAGACAGACAGGCAGCTGCCTGTATCTCTCTGTCTGTCTGACCCTCTGATGACGTCTCTCTCTCTCTACATCAGTCTGCAGCAGTACCTGGACCTTAAGAACCAGCCGTCAGCCCTCATGGCCTCTCAGAACATGGACCCTGCAGCGACAGCAGCTTCCTCCGCGGCTGCTCTGAAGGGCAGTGAGAGTGGCGGTAGCGCAGCCCGAGGCTCGGTGTCCAAACGGTGAGAGACTCGGCATCGGTCCGGACTGCTCAGTTTGTTCTGCTGGTCCTGACGGTACCAACTAAGAGACTGCCATAACATGAAACAATGATTTGATGAACATGTTAATCAGCTGCTGAACCAAGAGCAGGTCACCAGTTCGATTCCCATGAACGTGACCTCTGTATGAACAAACTGGACACGTGGACATGCAGTCTTCTCTGGGTCACTCTCTCTCTCTCTCTCTCTCTCTCTCCAGGTTACAGCAGGAACTCATGACTCTGATGGTGAGTTCACATCCAACCAATGGTCTGGTCACCATGGTAACCATGGGTGTTCAGACCACTGAGGGTCAGACTGTGGCACAGAACCTCTCTCTGATCTCTCTCTCTCACATACAGATGTCAGGTGATAAAGGGATTTCAGCATTTCCAGAATCAGATAATCTTTTCAAATGGATCGGAACCATCGATGGAGCTCAGGGGACGGTATGACAAATTGTCTGTGTGTCTCTCTCATGTGTAAGACAGGCTCAGGTACCACCTGTCTCTGACCTGTCTCTCTCTCCTACTGTTCTATCTCTCTCAGGTGTACCATGGACTCAGGTACCGCCTGTCTCTGGACTTCCCAGCTGGTTATCCGTACCAAGCTCCCCGTGTGAAGTTTGTCACGCCGTGTTTTCATCCTAACGTGGACGAGCAGGGATTCATCTGCCTCGACATCCTGAAGGACAAGTGGTCGGCACTGTATGACGTCCGCTCCATCCTGCTGTCCATCCAGAGCCTGCTGGGAGGTAACTGGACCGACCTGACCTTGTGACCCAGACTGAGGCTGTGTCCTTCCTGGGATGTCATGAGGAAACACATTTCACTTTAAATCATCAGGAATCGCTCTGACATCATGAAGTGACATTGCTCTGAGACTTTGAGTGAAAGGATGAAACTGAAATAAAGTTTGACTTCAGAGACTGTTGACCGATAGACTGAACATTACAAACCTATATTCCTTAATTAAACATGACAAACTGTTTGTTTCAGAGCCAAATAACGAGAGTCCTCTGAACACGGCTGCTGCTGAACTATGGGACGACCAGGAAGGTGAGAACAACAAAGTTTAAATGTTTTTTCCAAACATTTTTAAATGTTCTGTAGTTTGAGTGCAGCAGGGCCTCATAGGAGTTGTAGTCTAACAACAGTTTGTCTTGCAGCCTTTAAAGCTCATCTACACTCGACCTTCCAGAAGTGAAGCAGCTGACTTTTTTTCTTGTTCTATGGTTTGTCTGTTTTGTGAATATTTTTATGTTTGTTCATCCTGATGTATCAATAAAGTTCTTAATTCAACACAAATGCTGACTCAGCACTCATTTAAACTTTAAAAGAGGAAGTCAGTCAGCTCTTCATTTACACGCCACTCACCGATGACCTCAGAGCACACCTCTCTGCAGGAGGCGGTGTCAACACATTGGCCACAGCAGACTGGACATGTGCAGGTTACATTGATGTCATTCCTGATTTTTAAACATCTTGAAATCTTTTAAAGCTTCTGTAGTCTCAGATATTTGATTAGTGATAGTTTTTCCTGTAGGAAGCAGCAGACTGTCAAAATCAAATAAAGCCTGACTTTGTTGTGGTAATTCAACTTCCTTGAGGGAGTCATCCTATAGTGATCAATAACGTACAGTCTAAGTGAGCAGTGACGCTGTGCACCGGTTCAGCCTCCGGCCTGCAGGCGGCGCTATTAACAGAATTGATCGTCTTGTTTTGAAAGGCATTTCCTGTTGTCGGTGCTCGCGCTCAGGTCGTGAAGATGAACGCGCCTCCCGCTTTCGAGTCGTTTCTTTTGTTTGAAGGAGAGAAAAAGATCAGCATCACCAAAGACACCAAAGTCCCGAACGCCTGTTTATTCACCCTCAACAAGGAGGACCACACGCTGGGCAACATCATCCGAGCGTAAGGGGCTAACGGAGCTAACGCTGCTAACACATACAGTCACGGGGCTAACGGAGCTAACACGTACAGACACGGGGCTAACGGAGCTAACACGTACAGACACGGGGCTAACGCTGCTAACACATACAGACACGGGGCTAACGGAGCTAACACATACAGACACGGGGCTAACGGAGCTAACACGTACAGACACGGGGCTAACGGAGCTAACACGTACAGACACGGGGCTAACGGAGCTAACACGTACAGACACGGGGCTAACGCTGCTAACACATACAGACACGGGGCTAACGGAGCTAACACGTACAGACACGGGGCTAACGCTGCTAACACATACAGACACGGGGCTAACGGAGCTAACGCTGCTAACACATACAGACACTGAGCTAACGGAGCTAACGCTGCTAACACATACAGACACTGAGCTAACGCTGCTAACACATACAGACACGGGGCTAACGGAGCTAACACATACAGACACGGGGCTAACGGAGCTAACACGTACAGACACGGGGCTAACGGAGCTAACACGTACAGACACGGAGCTAACGCTGCTAACACATACAGACACGGGGCTAACGGAGCTAACGCTGCTATCACATACAGACACGGGGCTAACGCTGCTAACACATACAGACACGGGGCTAACGCTGCTAACACATACAGACACGGGGCTAACGCTGCTATCACACAGCTACGTACAGACACTGTTGGACCTTGATTTTCAAAATAAGAGGGAGCTGATTGTTTACTTCCTGTGTGTGTCAGTCAGCTGTTGAAGGATCCTCAGGTTCTGTTTGCCGGTTATAAAGTTCCGCATCCTCTGGAACACAAGATCGTCATCAGAGTGCAGACTACACCTGACTACAGTCCACAGGTAACACACGCACACACACGTGACTACAACCCACAGGTAACAGTGTGTAACGTGGCATGTAACAGCGCGCGTGACTCGCAGTGTAACGTCATGGCGTGTGCATTTGATTGTGACAGGAAGTGATGTCATGTTGCTGTGTGTTTACAGGAAGCGTTCACTAACGCCATCACTGACCTCATCAGCGAGCTCTCTCTGCTTGAGGAACGCTTCAGAGTCGCCATCAAGGACAAACAGGAAGGGATAGAGTGACGTGCCGCCCCTGATGGTGTCATTTCCTGTCTGTAGCTTTTTGTGTTTAATGATTGGTTTATTTTTATAAATAAAGTGTGATGTCACAAACCTGCAGGCTGTGTGTAATGTAACATCCAGAGAACATAAAACTAAAGGGCGGGAAAGCAGAGAAGCGTTTAACCATCCAATCCCTCCGTTACACCAGGCCTGGGCAAACTGTTCCACAAAGGGCCGGTGTGGCAGCAGGTTTTTGTTCCAACCAACCAAGAGCTCACAGTTTGACCAATCAACTCTCTGAAGACTGAGATCAGCTGATTAAATGAGTCAAGTCTGGTGTGCTGCCGCTTGGTTGGAAAGAAAACCTGCAGCCACACCGGCCCTTTGTGGAACAGTTTGCCCAGGCCTGGTCTAGATGCATATCGAATCGTATCACAGAGAGATGTGCAATCCTAGTACACACGTAACAGTGTGTAATGACTGGAGGTAATAATGTTGTGTCAGAAGTTTTATTTAATTTTTCTAAAAACAGTCAAATTAAAAATAGAAGCAGCCAATCAGATGAGAGGCTGATGGTTGCATGTTGGGGGGGGTCAGAGGTCAGCGTCTCTTTGAGCCTCCATCGCTCGCTGCATCTTCTCCACCATCCACAGAGGAACTGAGAACGGCTTCAACTCATCCATCCTGACGTCTGGACAGTCCCTGAACACACAGACACACACAGAGCTCGGTTACCGTGGCAACCACAGAACGACACCCCTGTAGAGCCAGTTACTGTGGAGACAGAGGAGGTGATGTCGTACTCACTTGTATTCATCACTGCGAGACAAATCCTGAATATCCTCCTCGATCAACAGGTAGGCCTGAACACACACACACACAGATGTCATGTGGTGCGTTTAGGTGCAATCAGATATCTGGTGTTTATAATGACACAGTGACGTTCTCACCATCTTCCCTCCTGTCGCTCTCATGTGATGTCTCTCTGCCAACCACTGCTTATCCTTCGCATCTGCTGCATACTGATGCGTGCACACACACACACACACACACACACACACACACACACGTTCATGTGTCTCTGCTCATTAAAGGAACATTCAGGTGTCTATGTGTGTCATCACCTTAAACAGATCAGCATGTTTGATGTAGATGCGTCCTCGGGTCCCGCCCATCCCCAGCGCCCTGCATAGTGACATCACAACAGAACATGATGACTAACTTAAGTTTAAAAGTCCAGACCACCGTGTTCAAAGTAAAGTTTGCATGTTTTCACGATGTTTACGTGTTCTCATTTTTTTCACATTTGCATGTTTACATGTTTGCATGATGTTTGCATGACGTTTGCATGTTTATGTGATGTTTGTGTGTTCACTGACTTGTTGGCTCTGGAGCCAAGAACAAATGTGCTGCCGTCGTTTAGTCTGGATGGGTTCCACTGAAACAGAAACGCACTGTTGATGGCTCAGTGATGGACTTGATGGACTTGAACACGTTTGAAGCATGTTTCATACATGCAACAATCCAATCACAGGTGATCACCTCCAGACTCACAATAACAAACACACATTGTCATATTAAAGTTTACAACATTCAAACATCATAACAAGCTGACGGGAAGTAGCCATGATGCTCAGAGTGCAAGTAGCACTCACATAAAACACCTCTGTGGATCTTGACTCACCTTTGGTCCTTCTCTCTTGATGGGTTCAGACTTGAGCTTCACTCTGAGGAAGGAGCAGGTACAGGTGATGTCATCTACCTGAACAATGTTATCTGTTAACTGTCTGATACTCACTGATTGGAGAAGGTGTGGGGTCGATCAGAAGAGACAGCTGCACCTGGACGAGTCCTCCTCTGAAGACACAAGGACAGGTGATCATACAGCACCTACCTGCCTACCACCTGTCTGTCTCTCTGTCTGTGAGGTCACAGGCATACCTTCTTAAGGAGGGGGCTTCCTCTCTGGCTGTAGTCTTCATCAGCAGGTCTGGACCTCTGACAGGACACAAAGAACCAGATCAGAACCAGATCAGGTTACAATGAGTTCTGGATGTCCTGATTGGTTCGTTCCTACCTTGATGGTGACCTCTGACCCCACTCTCTTCACCTCCCCCTCTGGAAATAGCTGTTTGGCCTGCCAGAGGAAATCATGGTAACAGAATGAGACAGCTGAGGTCAAAGGTCATGAGGTCAGACAGGAAGTGAAGAAGGTAATCTTACGTGTTCCAGAACATTCCTGCAGGCCTCTCGGATCAGCTGATCAGTTTGAACGTCATCGCCAACATTCTCCTTCACATTCTCCGCTGCTTTCTCAAAGAACTGTGAAAAGAATGACACATCAACACACACGTGTTTACATCCGTTTACACACCTGTTTACATCTGTCTACACACCTGTTTACACTAGGGATGCACTGATTGTGAAATTCTGGGCCGATACTGATGTTTAAAATAACAACCTGGCCAATGCTTTTTCTTTGCAAACTGCATAACGTGGATCTTTCTCAAAGTGTCCCAGAAGCGCCTCTACGCTCTGCTATGCGCTGAATATGTGTTTGTTCTGTTTTTGATGCTTGAGTCGAGCAGCACGTGTCAATCTACACAGAGCACCTTGAGGGGGCCGAAGACAGACACAGAAAAAGGAAAGAGAAGCCGGTGGATTTTCAAAATAAAATACCCTGTGCAAACTACTGGTCGTAAAAACAGACAAAAGCAAAACTAAGTAACTATGCAGCATATTTACACATGTCAAAACATATTTAGAAGAACATACACTGCGAAAATGGCCAAATCTGAGCAAGTAAATGTCTGGTGGGCTAAACGCTCGCTTCTGAAATGCTCCCGGGGGTGTGCAGGGAGGTGGCATGCAGGATGGACCAAAACCATGTCGCATACACAACGTGCCAGAGACGTGCGGAGTGGAGATTAGCAAAAAAGTAAAGAAGAGAGGTTTATCCTCAGTGCAGCGTTTATCTAAATCAACATATATTCATTGGCCACCGCTCGCGCACACACACACACACACTGTGACCCCTGACCTTCTGGTACTTCCTGAACACAGCCATGATGTCATCATTGAAGCTGGGCTGAAGCACTGCCCTCAGCAGGTCCATGGACACCTGGGGATCCGTGTAACTACACACGCACACGGCAGTAAGCAAACATACATTAGAATTCACCTATAACACAGTAACCATACGCTAAGATAAATGTATATATGTGCAGAGAGAGATTAAACATTTGTAACAAAATTAAATGTGACTGTATAACCAGTAAACAGAACAAACTGACCTGACTGTCATGTGTGAGCGGCGTCCTCGTCTGTGAATCTGTCTGTGTTTGATCATCACGTTCCACGGCTTCTACACACACACACACACACACACACACACACAGCTATCAGTGTTTGTCTCACACAGATGATGTATCAAAACACAGTATGACGTCATAAAAGGCCTGCGATGAACTGACAACATAACATGACGTGAGTTCAGTGGCTAAGCTAAGCATTAGCTGCAGCTTCGTACCGGGCTCTGCTCTGGCTGCTCCGGGCCGTCCTGTTCCAGCCAGTCCCGGCCTCCCTCGCTGCGGTGGGCTCCCATGGCTTCGACGGCGCCGACCCGGTCCGACCAAACTGAACTAACGCTACCAGGCTAGGCTAACAGCGGCTAAGGCTCACAGTAGCAGCTCCGAGTCCGTTACAAAGCCTCCGGGCTCCGGCTCGATGTCGTGAGTGACGCGCTGACAGATACCGACCGACTGAACCGAACCGAACGGCAATGATCGGTAGTTCGTTTCCTGGAAGTGACACCCCGCTCTTCCGCTTCCGTGAAGCTAGCTAGACGCTTCCGCTCATTTATTTCAGAATAAAAGCACAACCTCCAGAAGCCAAGCACTTTTTTAACATTTAATGATCTTTAAATGAGTTGAACGGTGAACTAAAGATTCCGAATATTTAAGTTATTACGTAAATTAGGTTATTTTAATTTAAAAATAAATGTGATTACATTTTATTATTTAACATTAAAACATTTTACTGAACATTAATCTGACGTTTGGTAAAATGTTTCCATTTTATAGTTAATAATTAAATTTACCTTATGTTTGACTTTATTTAATGTTTTTATTCAATAGCTTCATGACATTAAACTAACGTTGAGGAACATCAGGGGAACATTTACTCTGATTACACAACACACAAACGTGCGACAGATGACAGACAGACTGGGTGACTGGTTGGATATATTTTTACTGGGAGGTGAAATTGCAGTTTGTCTGCAGGCAGATAAAGGACAGACTGTATTTACATTCTCCAGCTGTGAGGCGGACCCCGCCATAAACAAGCCGAGCCTTCGTCGCTCAGCAGCGCCGCCAAAGACATTTAAAAAAAAAAGTATCTGGTTTGATCAAACGTGAAGACGCCATCTTTAATTGTGAAACTAATCTTTACGTCATTGTCCTGAAACTTTCATGTTGTCATAGATAGTTAAAAATACAAACTGTCATCAGATTAATAAAGTTCATTAAGAGTCGAGTACAAATCAGTTCAGCTCAGAACAGATCTGTTGGTCTCATGTTTTGTCCTCTGATTTAAATTCGTTAATTTGTCTCTTTGGTGGGCGGAACGCCGCGATTTAAAGGAACAGTCACATTAGCCTAGCTTAGCACAAAGACTGGTAGCAGAGGGAAATTGCTAGCATCGCTCCATCTAAGACAGAATCACGTTTCCACAATGTTACACCAACATTACACCAAGTAAGGACTGCTCCTTTGAATCAAACACGTTGAACAAACGCTTGGCAAGAAGCTCAACAGCGCCAAAGACTCGGCCTGAAAATACACTGAGGAACACGAACACCAGAACCAGAGTCTGGGAGAGTCCAGAAGAGTTCAGTAGAGTCCGGGAGAGTTAATGTTCAACAAAACGTAAGAATGAGTGAAAGGAAGAAACAAAAAGAATGAAAGAGGATCAGGTGGAGGTTCTGGTGCTGACTCGTGAACAGACAATAGGTTCTCTTCATAACACTTTGGTTTAGTTTAAACAAAACTACAGAAACACAAAACAAACGTTGTTTAAACGTTAAATTAACTCATAGATGAAACATTGACATTGACTTCAAATCAGTTTAACTGTACACTATCTACACGGAGACAAATGCCTGATAGGACAGCTCGTCAGCCAATCACAGGGCAGGCAGCTTGCTGCTGGTGGGAGGAACCGTGATGTTACTCCAGCAGCTCCACCTACACACTTCCTGTCTGATCATGACATCACAGGAAGTCTGACGAGTTCCGGTTCTGACACTGCCTCCTTCCCCCAGCGATTGTGACCACAGGCTCTGCCTCCTAATCTGCCTGACACCGACTGGCCAGGGTGTCCTGAGGGGGCGGAGCCTGGGCAGGACATCGCCGGATTCTGTCCAACTCAACAAAGAAAGTCCAATAGAAACGTTAGCTGCCTTGTCGACCAATCACCAAGCCCTGTCGGTATGGAGACCAATCAGAAGCCCTCCAGTGACCCGGAGAACCAGTGACATCACAGATGACATCACCGTTTTTTTTATTGCTGGAGCTCCGACACATGGTGGCTCGCTGATGAATTACATCTTCTGTTGACTGTGCTGCTTGTTGCTAAGCAACAGGATCTGTGATGTCAGAGCTGATGTAAAGTGGTGTGTGTGTGTGTGTGTGTGTGTGTGTGTGTGTGTGTGTGTGTGTGTGTGGGGGGGGGGGGGGGGGGGACCACCAACAACAGGATTAACCCTGCTGGTGGCCGCAGAGCGGCATTGTGGGTATGTGGACAGGATGTGCTACAGGTGCTGGTGAGGACGAGATGACGGTCAGAACAAAGGAACTCTGGGACACTAAAGGCCCCGCCCACTACACAGCAGCCATCTTGTCTCGAGGACTGCTGCTGCTGCTACTACTGCTGCTGCTGCTGCTGCTGCTGCTGTTGTTGTTGTTGTTGTTGTTGTTGTCATTGTTGTCGTTGTCATGGCCACTAGGTGACATCACGGTGTTCTGTGGCCTATCAGAGGGCTTGGGGGTGGAGTCTCTGTCTCCTGGAGTGGTGTGGGCGGGGCCAGGAGAGGACAAGGAGGAGGGGTTGGAGGGGGACGGGCGATATGCCGCCATTAGCTCAGCCAGACGCTCCGGAGTCGGAGCCCACTTCGCAAAACCGGCGTCGTTCTGAAGGAAGAGTACTGCAGTACCGTGTACCGCCCGGTAGTACATCTCATCCCTGAAAACACACAGACAGAGTAATGAGTACTCCGAGTACTGTACAAGTACTGAGATTATCAATTGCAGAAGAAGTACCTTTTGCAGATGTGTTGGCTCCCGGACCGATACTCATGCTCAAAGGCCGTGACGCTCAGCTGGTGACGGAGGAACCGACTTCCCTCCATGCGGGTCAGAGCCGGAGTCACCGGGTCACGCCACTCCGGGACGAAGACGATGAAGGACAGAGGCTCTGAGGACTGATCCAACAACTCCTGCAAGACCAGACCAGACGGTCCCAGACCACAACAGGCTGCTTTAGACCACTACGGCCTGCTACAGAACACTACAGGCCTGCTTCAGAACCAAACAGCACTGACCTCAAAGTGTGTCACCATGGCGTCCATCAGTTCTTCACAGAATGGAGGATTGGCTTCAAAGGAACCGCTGACCGGACAGAAAGACAGGAAGGGGCTGGCCACAAAGACACAGAGTGAAAATACTACAGTACAGACAGACAGGTAAACAGACTCAGTGTGGAACACCTGTCTCACCCTCATAGGTAAACAGACTCAGTGTAGAACACTTGTCTCACCCTCTGGATCCGAAGAAGCCGTCGATGTCAGGGAAGGCAGAGCTAAACTGTTTGAAGTAACAGTTGAGCGGTGAAGCGAAACACTCAAAGGAAACTCCGAACTGTCTGTTCAGTGCCTCAAACACAGACACGGGCAGCGCCCCTTGTAGGCCCGTTCCCTCGTTAGCCCCGCTGCCAAACATCACCTGCACACAAACACACACACACACACAGCTCATTAACTCACCAATTACCAGATGAGACCAGATAAACGCTGATTGGTTAACAGGTCAGCTGACCTGATATCTCTTGAGGAGGCACCAAACTCTGGAGAGGAACTTCTCAAAGCGAGGATCGTCTATACAGCTGTACCTGTACAATAACTCCTGATAGACAGACAGGTGATCAGACAGACTGTTCATCACAGGACATAGTTTGAAACAGGCCTTTTTTTAAACTTTGTTTGGGCTTTTATTGTGACAGTCATACTCTCACATACTCTCACTAAGTACTGACGAGTACTTGCAGTCCTCTCAGTACTCGCAGGTACTGACCAGTTTGCTGAAGTGTCCTCTGTTGACTTTGACCATTTCCCCTCTGAAGCGCAGACAGGCCACGTCATTCTCGAAGTGCAGTTCAACTCGAGGGAGTGGCGGCGACGGCAGCGCCAGACGAACTGGGTAACAGTACACCAACCGGGACTGCTGAGGGGACGCACACGCCTCTGAACACACACACACACACACACACACACATCAACACACAGCACAGGCTACCTTTGTATGTACCTGTAGAGGGAGGGGGATCCAGCAGCAGGTTCAGGTGTGTGTGTGTACCTGTGGGGGGGTCCTGCAGCAGGCTCAAGTGTGTGTGTCTCAGGCGTCGGCTGTACTCTGCAGACAACTGGTAGATCTTGGAACAGATTCCCTCCACAGAGTCTTTGGCGACAGCAGCAACATGTGGACCGCATTGCTGCCTCAGGTGCTCCAGACGGTCCTACACACACACACACACACACACACACACACACACACACACAAACATTAGTGATGATGTGAAGACCTTCATCAGGTCCGCAGAGGTCGAAGGTCACAGGTTACCATGTAGTCCTCCTTGCTGGCAGAGTGATCTCGGCGCAGCCAGCTCATGGTGTCCTCAGCGTTCCACTTAACCACCTTCCTGCTCTCTGGACTCGCATTCCTGCACAGGTCACAAGTCACAGGTTAGAGCCTGCCCACCTGGGTATGTCATAAGTAGAATAAACCTCTGATTTGTCTGCTTGGACCTACCTGGAGTCAATCATCTTTTTGGCGGCTTCAGCGTATTTAAACAGCAGCTTCCGAGCTTCCTCCTTGTACTTGATACGAGACAACCTGAGACAGGTCAGAGACAGACAGACAGGTCAGAGACAGACAAACAGGTCAGAGACAGACAAACAGGTCAGAGACAGACAGGTACCTGATGGGAATGTCGTTCATGACCTCTCTGAACATGGATGGGGAGATGACAGGATCACAGTCGCTTGGCAGTAAGGGGTCGTGACCTTTGTCGATCACCTTCCTCTCCAGTAACCAACGATTGAACGACTCCCGGGGCGGATCAATACCTGAACCACAGACAGGTCAGAGAGAGACAGACAAGTCACAGACAGAGAGTAGAGACAGACAGAGACAAGGTCAGGTGTGGTGTGAACCTCTCTCTCTGGTGTGGCGTACCTTCTCTCTGGTGGCACAGTTCGTGGTAGTGTTGCCTCAGTTTAGTGACCAGCTGCGCTCTCTGCAGCTCTATCTCAGGGTGGGGGGGCAGGTGGTTGGCGGGAGCCCGTTCTCTGATCACAGCATTGGTCTGGACATCCAGATCCCAGTAGATCCTGAAAACAGGAAGTCCATGAGCACAGCACCTTGACCAATGAGCTAACATGCTTACGGAGGGGCAGGGCATCGGTACTCACACGGCTGGCCTGTACGGAGCAGGGGCAGGGCTTGGAGTAGTGGGCGTGGTCGTCTGGGCCTGTTTGTCATCAGGGGCGGAGCTCCAGGGTTTGACCCCTGGCGTGCTGGGAGAGATGGGTGTGGTAGGCTCCACCTGGAAACAAACAGAGGACTCAGTTACCCAAGATTCAGTGCATAGTGAATCTTGGGTAACTCACATCACATGACCAGGTGTGTGTCTTTACCTTAGCCCGCTTGAAGCTGTTCTGCCCCACCCCCTGCTCCTCAGAGCCCCTCCTCTTCCTCTGACCATTCCCAAGGTTACCATCTCCACCCTCTGCTGGAGCTGCGTTCAGACCTAAAGGGTCAGACTGAGAGAAAGACAGGCAGTGAGACAGGCAGAGAGAGAGAGACAGTGTTCTACATATACTGTTATTGACATTATTGCTACTTTTCATCATATCTCCATTCGAGTTTGTGGTTAGTAACTGTTTTGTTGCTGTTCATTTGTCTTTCTGTGACATCATTAGTCATGATGGCAACATTACTCACAATGACATCATGCTGACCCAGCACTGGCACCTCCCACAGGCTCTGATTGGTGAATCTGTTGAAGTAATACGGTCGGTTTTCCCTCCGAGACCAGCACTTAGACCATCCAGCCTGGACCAGTTCATCTGTGACAGACAGACAGGTGAGAGACAGACAAGTCTATGGCTGCAACGATTCCTCAAGTACCTTGAGTAACTTGATCACAAAAAAATCACAGGGGAATTTCCTCTGCCTCGAAGCCTTGTTTAATTAAATTTAAAGCTCACGTTTGGCACGGATTCTTTTTAATGTAATGTAGGGACAGAAAACAGCAAAAACAGCAAAAATTAGCAAACGCAGCAAAACAAAAGTAATAAGAATGACGTAAGCCGCTACTTTTTACACACTCTTGACACTTGAACCCTGAGGCCGATACAACAGTGTGGCTGATTTATAGATTTTTACTAGCCAACAGCCGCCGGAGGGCGCTCTCTAGTTGTAAGCGCAAAAGTGAGACCGACATGTAGGGAAATTTTATGCATCGAAGAAGACACTAGTTTTGATTTTGAGCTGTCATTTTGCACATCATGCACACACCTCATCATGGAAAACACACAAAGAAATGCATATGAAACAGAGCTACTGCACGTAATCTTAGCACCTTGTGTTGATGCCATGTTGATGGTGTGTTGGTGCTGTACTGATGATTTTCAGGCACAGGTTGAAAAAAAATGAAAACAAAAATTACGGTAATAATTATGGTAATAATTTTATCCGATTACTCGATTAATCGATGTAATATTCAATAGCTGCAGCCCTAGACAAGTCAGACAGTACGTTTACATGCAGCAAGAAATTCGAGTTCCTCATCGTATCAGACTTAATTCAGACTTTTCAAAGTGCTTGTAAACACCTTAGTCCGATCTACTTCTGACCTATTTCGGACATCTCAAAATCGGATAAGAACACCTCTGCGCATGTGCGACATTTTCCTCCGGGGCTTTCACCTGGAAGCCAAAAGATCCGTTGTTCTTTTTATATTTATTATTAGGACAAAAATAATGCAGGAAAAGTACGCAGCTGTAGCATCGTCCATCTCCTTGTGTGGAATCTTTGTTTGAACCCCATCAGACAGTTTATTGTTGCTGATAAGTAGAGGTCGACCCAAAGTGGCTTTTTGTTCAGCTACAGCGCCACCTAGCGTAACAGAGTCAGCCATGCTCTGGCCGTTGCATAACGGCATGTATACTCTGAAAAGTGATCCGGTCTGCATGTCATTATCTGATACGATCAGAAATTTGAATATCTTGCTGCAAGTAAATGTACTGAGAGAGAGAGAGCAGCACTTAGACCATCCAGCCTGGACCATTTCATCTGAGACAGACAGACAGGTGAGAGACAGACAGGTGCACCTGGGAGCTCAGACAGATGGGTGAGAGACAGAAAGGTGTACCTGGGAGTTCAGGTGGTTTGGAGGTGCCGGATGGAGAAAGGGGTGGTCCCTGGGAGGAGGCGGGGACAGAAGGAGATGGCATGATGGCCGCCTCCCCCTTCCCCGATCCCTGACTGTCATTGGACATCTCAGCTGCTCGTCAGAATGACATCGATCTGCCTAGACAGAAGACTCACTTTATCTTTCAAAATAAAACAGGTCTTTTCATAAAGAATCAAATATGTTGGATGTTTTATTTATGTCATCGTCAGGGGTTTCTGCTGTTAAAAAGTTTAAGGAATGTTTGAAAGATTCTTTAAAGTTAAAGCTTTAGCATAACTCACTACAGTAACTTAATGCTACTTAGCTGCTGCTAACAGAACAACAGAACTGGGCTCAGCAGCTGGACCGGACCGGGTTTGAGCACAGCCTCTGAGACCAACAGAGAATAATGTAATGTTACCAAGGTGATTTACAGACTTTATCATGGAAACACTGATAAGTAGCAGGAGAGCTAAAGCTAATATAACAAAGCTAACACAGCTAACACTGAGGATCCAGTGCTAATGTAGCTAACTGCTAACATTAGCTGTGTGAGGTCCAGAACCAGACCGTTGAGTAATGACGTCATGTTTTCACTCTGACGTGTGAGAAGTTTGATCCATTGGTTCATTTCAAAGTAAAACATGTTTGATCTCAGTCTGTGACGTCAGCTTAATTAAGATCAAAGTGATAAACGTCTGTTTGAACCGCCTCACTGTGGCGGGTTAAAGGCAGATGGCAGCAAACGGATCGATCTGAGATTGGCTGTGATCATAGTGATCGATGAGCCGCAGACAGCAGACTGTCTGTCCATCTGTCGGTGTTTAATTAAAAATAATTTCATTAATCTGATCTTTTCTTTCTCATACGCAGAAACGAGCGCCATGGTTACACGCATGCGCACATCGGGCTTTCCAAACAAACACGGAGGAGGAGGTGGAGGAGGAGGAGAGGGGGGAGGACAACAAAAAGCTGCGGCTGCTCCTCCGGAGCCCGGGCTGAACACACGGAGCCAGCGGCTGTCGGTACCTGTCCGCAGCGGGGCCAAACCGTGTTAAAGTGCTTTAAAAACAACGACAGGGAGCCGCTACCGTCATTAACGGCCATTTCGCGCCGTCCGCTCGGTCTCCGCTCAAAGCGACAGCTGCTGTTTGGGCGCCACTACTCAGACAAGATGGCGGACACGCCCCTGCCACAGCGCCGAGCGTCCTGCACATTATTTCTGCCCTTTACTCCGATTCCAGCCGCCCTGTGCGGATTCAGTCTGGTTCACCCGAAGGCGGGAACCTTCCGCCGCGTGTCTGTGCCGTCGGAGCGGTTCTGTGGGGCCGCCTGCCCTTACCTTGTTCGGTTAAGTTGCGGAGAGTCGCGGGTTTTGTCCGTTTGTTTCGGGTCCTCCGCTCCGCTCCCTCCCCGCCTGCTCAGACATCTTTACAGGGACCCGGGGTGAGCCACTGCGCATGCGTAGCAGTTTCCACACTTCCTGTTCCAATATGTCCTGCAACTGCCGCCATGTTGAGCAGGTCACACGTATCTACGGAAGCCGAGGATGGCTGCCAGCGTTAAATTTCCGTGTATTTAAAATTCTTTGACCTGTTTCCACGTCATTCTGTGTTAAGGTGACTGATTAATGAATGAATAAAAAATAATACTAATGCTTCACAGGTCAACGAGTCATTATCTCGTTATCATTTATCTCATTATGTCCCCATAAACAGGCTCATGGAATTAAAATTCTTTAAAAAATAATACGTTATTTGACACCTTGTGAACGGTCTAATTATTATTCCTACAAAGTGATGATCAAGGTTTCAGATAAAATAAACATTTATTGTTGAAGGAGCTGAGGAAGATCAACAAAATTTAATTTAATATTAAATGTATTAGATGTTTAGGCTTCTGTGAGTGCTCATAAAACATATAATGAAACTTTAAACAACACACTTTAACTTTAAAAAACAAGTTGATTTTAAAGAGAATTCTTTATTGATTTTTTAAAAAATTAAAAACATTAAAATAATTTAAAACATTTTGTCGTTTTTCTTCTTCAGCTGTTTTTGAATTTGAAGTCGATGAATATTAATGAGACCTGACAATTAATTATTATTACTAATTAATAAAGGGCCATCAGAGGTTCAAGAGATAAAGACAACAAAGCTAATCTGTTAGCATCAGCTGACACATGGAATTATGTAAACATTAAAAGGATTTCAACAACAAATAAAAACAAACAAACTGAAATAAATGTGTTCATGATGACGTGATGATCAGCTGTTCTGTTACCTTATAACTGGCTTTCATTTTCAGTTTGTCATGGTGTAATGGTGTCAGCACTTGTTCACATTTTGGCATGTCCATACTGACATGTCTGTCCATTTGTACATGTGTGTGCGTTCACATGAAGTAGTCTTTCATCCGATCTGTGTTCTGGATCCTGTGAGTCTGGTTCTGATGGTTCAGCACTCCTGCTGCAGCAGCAGGTCGACAGCGGCCTCCACGTCCTCCACCACGTGACCTGGCTCTACCAGGTTTGGCTCCAGGACCATGTCTCTGTGGCCGTGGAACAACATCTCTGTGACTGCACTGCTCTGGTCACTTGGCAACGGGGATCGAGGGTTATAGACACCTGTGCACACCTGAGGACAGGTAGGATCAGAATAACATTGTTAATCATTTGTTTACAAAGCCAACAAAATCTATTTATTTTATCTTCTAAACTATCAAACATTCATTAATTAATCCTGTCACGACTATGTAACGTCTCTGTCACTGTTAGTACTGATAGAGGTCATGACATAAAGTACCAGTATGGAGTGACACTGGGCAGCAGCAGACACCAGTTCTTCCTCCACCATAGCCATCTTCACATGACTTCCTGTTCCCTGGGCAACAAGTTTCTTAGTGCTTGTCATGGTAGTCTGTTGTTGAACCAGGTAGCGGTTGTACAGGTTAGCACCGTAGATATCCGTCATCAGGTTGTCACTAGGCAACAAGATGGAGACAGTTTGGTTACCCCACAGTGTAGACGGTGTTATGGACAGTTTGGTTACCCCACAGTGTAGACGGTGTTATGGACAGTTTGGTTACCCCACGGCATAGATGGTGGTTAGCTTGCGGCCGTGGTTCTGCTGCCTCAGCAGGTGCTCGGCGTACTGGTACGTGAGCAGACTGGGTTTTCCCAGCAGCGCCTGGTACTGGAGCTCTCGACCTGTCAGCTTCCTGTAGACCGACTCCAGACACAGCAGGAACATCCCGTGACCAAACCTACAGCAACATGGCGGGGTCAAAACTCATCGGCATAATGTATGTCTGACTTCCTGTGGAGTGTTGGTTACCGTGGTGATGGGGCCTCTGCCATCCACATCAGGTCCATGTTACAGGCAAGCACAGGGAGCTGAGCCGTCAGCTGAGGATCATACACACTACCAGGACTCCCATTGGTCAGGAGCACGTCAATCAGCAGCTGCAGGTTGGTCTCCCACCTGATTGGCTCCCCGAACAAGATAATTGCTACAGCAACACAGGAAGTCAGTGAGGAAAAGTCCAGACCAAAATAAGAGCAGGGTAACATGAAACGAAGATTCACTGTTCTGTTTATGTTCCGTACAACACGTCAAACACATGTTTAATATGTTAAATGGTAAAATGTTTAATGGACTATACTTATTTAGCTCCAGTCTTCCGACCACTCAAAGTTCTTTACAGTACATATCTCATTCCTCCATTCACATCCATCCATTCATGCCATACACTGATGGCATTAGCAAGGCAAGGTGCCACCTGCTCATCAGTTTGAGGAGCTAACTATTCACATACATTCACACCGATGGCACAGCCTTTGGGAGCAATTTGGGGTTCAGTATCTTGCCCAGGGACACTTTGACATGCAGACCGGAAGAGCTACAGTTGCCCCTGTTACATGTTTAACATGTACAAGGTAAACATGTAACATATAAGTTATAAGATGTTACCTTGTATTTTGGGGAGAATCTTCAGAGATGACTGAAACAAAATACATAAAATAAATACAATACATGAAATACACAATACATGAAATAAATACAAACATGTCTGTGAATAAAACATGTTGACCTGCTCACATGAGTTATTACAAATACGTAAAGCTTCAAACAGACAGACACCTCCAACTACATGTTTATGCACTGACTCCCTGATGTCACCAGACCAGGTGCAGGACTCACAGGTAATCTGGGTCTCCTGTTGTGGTCCACCATGTCCAACAGGGGGTGATGTTCCCTGAGCTGCTCGACACTCACGACGTTCCTGAAGCCCAGACTGACACTGCATTCAGGACTCAAACACTGTCTCTGAACATTACATTACCCATGAGCCTCAGCTGCTGTCACTGTGGAGAAGGAACCAGTCAGAGGTCAGAGGTGAAGGATACGTGTTGGCGATGTCCGCCACCGGTCCCTGTCCAGACACCAGGACACATTTATCATGGAAACTCTTCAATAGCCGCAAAGGACTATGGGAAAGAACGACCTGTTCCGGGGCAATCTACAGATAGAGAGAGCGAGAGATCGAGAGAGAGATCACATGACTGAGTTTATCCAATCACAGCACAGCAAAACAAATCTCATTATCTAACATGAACAGATGATGATGTCACAGTGCTCATCACTATCCCTCTGACACTCAGATCCTCCCACTTGTCTGTCCTACCTGGACCTCCAGCAGGTGAGACAGCTGCTGTGCCTTGTGATGTCTCTGACAGTTTCCTGCGTTGGTGACGAACACGACAGGAAACAGGAAGTTGTTGTTTTGGTCCAGAAGTTTCTGAAATGCTCGACGAGCTGCTGGAATCACTGAACCACCACGAAGGAGGACGCCGTCCACGTCGAAGAGGACGCCTGCCTGACAGACAAGTCAGAGAGAGAGAGACAGTTCAGAGAGAGAAACAGGTCAAAGTGAGACAGATGGGTCAATGAGAGAGACAGTTCAGAGAAAAAGACAGGTCAGAGAGAGAGACAGTTCAGAGAGAGACAGTTCAGAGAAAAAGACAGACAGGTCAGAAAGACAGATGGGTCAATGAGAAACAGGTCAGAGAAAAAAGACAGGTCAGAGACAGACAGACAAGTCAATGAGGGAGACAGGTCAGAGAGAGAGAGGTCAGAGAGAGAGAGAGACAGTTCAGGGAGACAGATGGGTCAATGAGAGAGACAGTTCAGAGAAAAAAAGACAGGTCAGAAAGACAGATGGGTCAATGACAGAGACAGGTCAGAGACAGCCAGACAAGTCAATGAGAAAGATGGGTCAGAGAGAGAGAGGTCAGATAGACAGATGGGTCAGAGACAGACAGGTCAGAGAGACAAACAGGTCAGAGAAAAAGACAGGTCAGAGAGAGAGACAGGTCAGAGAAAAAGACAGGTCAGAGAGAGAGAGACAGTTCAGAGAAAGACAGGTCAGAGAGACAGGTGGGTTGGGTCAATGAGAGACAGACAGGTCAGAGAGAGACAGGTCAGAGAAAGACAGGTCAGAGAGAGACAGACAGGTCAGAAAGACAGATGGGTCAATGAGAAACAGGTCAGAGAAAAAAGACAGACAAGTCAATGAGGGAGACAGGTCAGAGAGATAGACAGGTCAGATAGACAGATGGGTCAGAGACAGACAGGTCAGAGACAGACAGGTCAGAGAGACAAACAGGTCAGAGAGAGAGACAGGTCAATGAGAGAGACAGGTCAGAGAAAGAGAGAGGTCAGAGAGAGAGAGAGAGAGAGAGAGACAGTTCAGGGAGACAGATGGGTCAATGAGAGACAGGTCAGAGAAAAAGACAGGTCAGAGACAGCCAGACAAGTCAATGAGAAAGACGGGTCAGAGAGAGAGAGGTCAGATAGACAGATGGGTCGGAGACAGACAGGTCAGAGAGACAAACAGGCCAGAGAAAAAGACAGGTCAGAGAGAGAGACAGGTCAGAGAAAAAGACAGGTCAGAGAGAGAGACAGGTCAATGAGAGAGACAGGTCAGAGAAAGAGAGAGGTCAGAGAGAGAGAGAGACAGTTCAGGGAGACAGATGGGTCAATGAGAGAGACAGGTCGGAGAGAGACAGTTCAGTCAGAACTCATAAAGAAGGTGAGTATCCATCTCTCTCTCACACACACTGACCTGTCTGCTGCTCGACATGGACCTGACCGTCTGCTGCAGGAAGCCTCGACACCACATGACGCCTGTCTGTCTGTCAGAGACCAGCTGTCTGCTGCTCCTTTATACTGACAGAGCTGTGATGTCATCAGGGGAGGAGCTACAACATCACAGACTGTCTCTGTGTCTCTGGGTCCCAGGACTGGGAATAGGAGCAGGACATTAGTTGATTTTTGGTTGATGATCCTGAAATGTTTCAAACTCATTGTTTAAATAAAGTTCTTCATTGTGTCACCACGACAACTCTCTCTCTCTCTCTCTCTCTCTCTCTCTCTCTTTCTCTCTCTTTCTCTCTCTCTCTGATTAAATCTGGCTGACAGTTCTCCTCACATGACATCACATGCAGCGTTCAGCCACTAATCAGCCAATCACATGCTGCAGAATGCTGCCACCAATCAACCAATCAGCTGCCAGATTGGAACCACATGAGACACAGAGAAGTGGACAGAGACAGGCAGACAGACAGACAGATAGATCTTTTAATGTTTTAATTCGTTCAGTTGATATATTTTGTTTTTAAAATTCTTCTCCTTACATACAAAGCTCTTCATGGTCAGGCACCATCATATTTAAAAGAACTCATAGTTCCCTACTACCCCTCTAGAACACTGCGCTCTCAGGATGCTGGGTTCCTTGTGGTTCTTATAGTTTCCAAAAGTAGACTGGGAGCCAGAGCTTTCAGCTATCAAGCTCCTCTTCTGTGGAACAAACTACCTTTCTGGGTTCAGGAGGCAGGCACAGTCACCACATTCAAGACTAGACTTAAGACCTTTTTCAGGATATCCCTTAGTTATACTGCTATAGGACTAAACTTTATACACTGGGCTCATGTTACTAACTCATCAGGTTCTCATAGACCGTGGCTGCTGCTGTGATCCTGTTGACGTCCACTATTATTATTATTATTATTATTATTGTTGTTGTTGTTGTTGTTGTTGTTGTTGTTGTTGTTGTTGTTGTTGTTATTATTATTATTATTATTATTATTACTATTACTATATGTCTGTTCTCTGCTCTTCAATCACTGTTTGGTTTGGATCCACCAAACAGGACAACAACAGACTGAAAGAGACAATAAGGTCTGCAGAGAAAATGATCAGTGTCAGCCTGCCCTCCATCCAGAACCTGTACCTGTCCAAAGTCAGGAAATAGGCAGGTAACGTCTCTCCAGACCCATTACACCCTGGACACAAACAGTTTAAACTTCTCCCCTCTGAGAGGCGCTACACAGCTCTGTTCACTGAAACAGCCAGACATAAGAACAGTGTTTTCCTCAGACTGTCTCTGTGATGAACAGCTAACACCAGACACAACATGTCACATCACCTGTATAATATCTACAAATTATAAATTATGTAAATATCATCACTACACTCATACTGTACAGTATATATTTATTATTTCACCCTGCAGTATGCTCCATTTCATTGCACATTCTCTTTTTATCCCTGTCTATACATACAGATGATATATACACATACACATACACATACATACATACATGTATACACACAGAAGTTGACTTCATCATAAAAAAGTCATAAAATTAAATCAACATCTCGAACAGTCCAAAATAAGAGAATTAAATGTGGACTCCTGAATATCAGGTCCTTGTCCTCTAAACCTGTTTTAGTCAATGAATTAATATCTGGTTGTGATATTGATTTGTTTTGCCTCACTGAAACCTGGCTGCAGGAGGATGAATATGTTAGCTTAAATGAATCCACTCATTGTTATACTCATATTCCTCAAAGTACCAGTCAAGGTGGTGGAGTTATAATAAAGTTATAAAGTTATAATAAATCCTAAACCTAAATTATAATTCATTTGAAAGTCTTTTGGTGATGGTTAATATTCATATGGACAACCACAATGATTTTTGAGTCTCAGTACTGCATTTATCTCCCTATTAGATTCAATTGGCTTCTGTCAGAGTGTAAATAAACCAACTCATCGTCTGAACCACACTCTTGATCTCGTTCTCTCATATGGCATTGAACTTGATCATCTAATAGTCTATCCACAGAATCCTCTTCTGTCTGACCATGTTTTAATAACCTTCGAGTTCGTATTACTGGACTATAAGCCTTTTTGTAGAAACTCCTACAGCAGATGTTTATCTGACAGTGCTGTTGCCAAATTCAAGGAAGTGATTCCTTCAGTATTGAATTCAATGCCATGTCTCAATGTAGCAGAGGACTTGTCTGCTTCCATTAGCCCCTCACAAATAGATCATCTTGTTGATGGTACTGCAGACTCATTACAGACAGCTCTCGACTCTATTGCACCTCTGAAAAAGAAGAATATTAAACAGAGGCGGTTAGCACCATGGTATAACCAGCAGACTCGTAAATTAAAGCAAGTGGCACGTAATTCTGAACGCAAATGGCGTGCCACTAAACTGGAAGAATCTCGCTTAGTCTGGCAAGATAATCTTAAAACCTACAGGAAGGCTCTCCGTAATGCCAGAACAGCTTATTACTCTTCTTTAATAGAGGAAAACAAGAACAACCCCAGGTTTCTCTTCAGCACTGTAGCCAGGCTAACAGAGAACCACAGCTCTACTGACCCATCTACTCCTCTGGGTCTAACTAGTAATGACTTCATGAGCTTCTTTAATGATAAAATTGGATTATTAGTCCTATTAGGACTAATAGAGACAAAATACATCATGCCTTTCCTTCGACAGGCACTGATCTGCATTCTGATACAGCAAGTTTGGAAACAAAACCTATTATATATTATTATATACATTTAGACTGTTTTTCTCCCATCGACCTTCATCAAATAGAGCACCAGTGTCCACCATGTGCTTCTTCTACCGTGGAACCACCAAGAGCATCCTGACCAGCTGAATCACTGTGTGGTACGGTGGCTTCACTGCATCCTGCAGGAAGACCCTGTAGCACATAGTGAGAGCAACTGAGAAGATCATTGGTGCCCCCCTCACCTTCCTCCAGGATATTTACAGCACACATCTGGCCCCCACAAAGCACTCAGTGTTGCGGGCGACCCCACACATCCCAACCACCACTTCTTCAGCCTCCTGCCTTCTGGGAGGAGACTGAGGAGCCTCTGGGCGAGAACCAGCAGGCTGAGAGACAGCTTTTTCTATCAGGAACTCCCTCCCAGCACTTCCCACTTCCTTCTCTGCCACCACAAAATCTGGACACTGAATTGATAATATATATATGTGTGTGTGTGGGTTTGGAGTTGGTGAAAAAAAACTGGAGAAAAACTGAGAAACAGTTTGAGTATAAAAATGAGTCCATATTTATTTACATCAACAAGAGATAGGTGTGAGGCAGACAGGTGTGTTAGACAGACAGGTTAGAGTCCCAGCAGAGTTCTGGCTGTCTGACTCTGAGCCTGAAGAGTCTCGCTGGCATAACGCTGCAACAACTCCATCTTCTTCCTCCTCACCAGAGCCTCCTCCACCTAAAAGACAGACAGGTCAGAGAGAGAGACAGGTCAGACAGACAGGTCACAGAAAAAGAGAGACAGGTCAGAGAGACAGGTGTTGAGTCTCACCTCTTTCTGTGAGGGTACAGGTACATGTGCCATGAAGGAGACTCCACCCTCCTCTGTCTCTGGCTCCTCCCGGTTCTCGTCTTCATCGTCAGGCTGCAAGCACACACAAAACAAATACACCTAATTGACAGGAAGTTAAACACACAGCTCCACCCAACAACATGCAGGCCGTTAGCTGTCAATCAAATTTCTATCAAAGCTTTATGTTTTTATCCTTAACTAAAACTAAATTGAGGTTTATAGAGCCCTGGAAAACCCTGGAACCCTTGGGATGTGAACGGAGAGTTCACCACCTCGTTGTGGACAGCGTAGATGCTCTCCTCCTCCTCTTCCTCCTCCCCTTTCTCTCCAGACAGACGAGACTCTCTCTCTGTTCTCCACCTCTGCACCGCCTCCAACACAGCTGTACAGAGCACACCAAGAATGTGCCAAGAACATACAGAGAAAATACTATTAGTGAACTCATGCTGCACACTGTGTCAACCAGATTTATGAAAATGTAACAATATGTTGGATTATTCAACATAAATAATCTGATGGATTATTAAACATTATAAATAATCTGTTGGAATATGAAACATAACAAATAATAATAAAATAATCTACCTTGTTTCTCGTATTGTGCCTCCAGGGGAAGCAGCACACCGTCGTCTTCGTCTCTGTATCCGTAGTACTCTGCGTCCACCTCCTTCATCAGCTCCGCCCTTGTCTTTCTTAGCACGGGGGCAGCTGGGAGTCACATGATCAGTGAGGACCAATCAGACAAAGGTACAGTGATGATGGTTTGATATGAAAAAGGAAGTAAAGACTGTTTACGTACGCTCCTTCTCAAACAGCTCTCGGACTCCGGGCAGGTCTCTGGCTGCCCCAAAGTATTTATAGCCTCGATTTCCTGGAACCTCCTTCCCCTCGTGGTCCAACATCTTCGGCCCGACACGCTGCAACACAGACACTGATAACTGACTGATCATACACAATACAAAAGGAGTAGAGGTTGGGTTGTCGTTTTGCTCAGTTGCCGATGTTCAAAAGCTGAGTCCCAACCTGTGGTTCTTTCCTGCATCTCTCTGTGTCTGTCTCTCTGTCTGTCTCTGTCTGTCTCTCTCTCCTGTCACTCTTCAAGCTGTCTCTGAACAATAAAGTTCAAAAATGAAAAAAAGACGGTGTGTGGGATGGTTGGTGGTCTGTGGGACAGTGTGTGGGGCAGTTGGTGGTCTGTGGGAAGGTGTGTGGGGCGGTTAGTGGTCTGGAGGAAGGTGTGTGGGGCGGTTGGCAGTCTGTGGGACAGTGTGTGGGACGGTTGGTGGTCTGTGGGAAGGTGTGTGGGGCGGTTGGTGGTCTGGAGGAAGGTGTGTGGGACGGTTGGTGGTCTGTAGAACAGTGTGTGGGGCGGCTGGTGGTCTGGAGGAAGGTGTGTGGGACGGTTGGTGGTCTGGAGGAAGGTGTGTGGGACGGTTGGTGGTCTGTGGAAAGGTGTGTGGGACGGTTGGTGGACTGTAGAACAGTGTGTGGGGCGGTTGGTGGTCTGGAGGAAGGTGTGTGGGACGGTTGGTGGTCTGGAGGAAGGTGTGTGGGGTGGTTGGTGGTCTGTGGGAAGGTGTGTGGGGCGGTTGGTAGACTGTAGAACAGTGTGTGGGGCGGTTGGTGGTCTGTGGGAAGGTGTGTGGGGTGGTTGGTGGTCTGTGGGAAGGTGTGTGGGACGGTTGGTGGTCTGGAGGAAGGTGTGTGGGGCGGTTGGTGGTCTGTGGGAAGGTGTGTGGGGCGGTTGGCGGTCTGTGGGAAGGTGTGTGGGGCGGTTGGCGGTCTGTGGGAAGGTGTGTGGGGCGGTTGGCGGTCTGTGGGAAGGTGTGTGGGGCGGTTGGTGGTCTGTAGAACGGTGTGTGGGACGGTTGGTGGTCTGGAGGAAGGTGTGGGGCGGTTGGTGGTCTGTGGGAAGGTGTGTGGGGCGGTTGGCGGTCTGTGGGAAGGTGTGTGGGGCGGTTGGTGGTCTGTGGGAAGGTGTGTGGGCGGTTGGTGGTCTGTGGGACAGTGTGTGGGACGGTTGGCGGTCTGTAGAACAGTGTGTGGGGCGGTTGGTGGTCTGTGGGAAGGTGTGTGGGGCGGTTGGTGGTCTGTGGGAAGGTGTGTGGGGCGGTTGGCGGTCTGTGGGACAGTGTGTGGGACGGTTGGCAGTCTGTAGAACAGTGTGTGGGGCGGTTGGCGGTCTGTGGGACAGTGTGGGATGGTTGGCGGTCTGTGGGAAGGTGTGTGGGGCGGTCTGTGACAGGACGGTTAGCGGGACAGTCGGCGGTCTCACCGCATAGTCGGGTCCTCCCAGCTCCTTGATCCGGACCTCCCAGTGACCTTTCTCTCTCAGCAGCTTGTTGATCTCATCATTCAGATCCCGAATCTTGAACTCCCCAAGACCAGCTGCAGACAGACAGATCAGAGAGAAAGACAGGTCAGACAGACAGGGAGGAAGAGAGACAGACAGACTGGGAGGGAGGGACACAGACAGACTCACCATTCTGGATCTGAGCGACCTTCTTTGAGATCTCGCTGATGATCTGAAACACACGGGTCATCAGTGACACACAGGAAGTGGAGCCAACAAGACAGGAAGTGGATTTAAAGTTTGTACCTGTCGTCTCCATTTCTCAGCTTTAGGAAGTTCACTGCACTCTGAAGCCAGAAAAGGTCTCCTCTCCTGCGTGCGTCAGATAGACAGACAAGTCAGACACACAGACAGGTCAGATAGACAGACAGATCATAGACACAGACAGGTCAGAGACACAGACAAGACTAACCTTGACTTTTCCCTCCTCCAGCTGAGCCTGTCTGAACCGAGCCAGAGCCGTCCTGAAAACACAGCAGAGGTGAGGACAACAGAACCACAACAGAACTTCATACACAGAGACAGACAGTACGTCTACGTGCAGCGAGACAATCGAATTCCTCATCGTATCAGACTTGGTTCAGACTTTTTGAAGTGCTTGTAAACACCTTAGTCCGATCTACTTCGGACCTATTTCAGACCACAGCAGACATCTCAAAATCCGATAAGAACACCCAGATAATCGTTCACACTCGGATATTTAACACCATGTGTACTCAGCCATCGGATCTGAGGCAGATTTTGCTTTCTGCGCATGCACGACATTTTCCTCCAGGACAGACAGACAGACGGTCAGTCAGACAGACGGTCAGTCAGACGGTCAGACAGACGGTCAGACAGACAGACAGTCAGTCAGACAGACAGTCAGAGAGACAGTCAGACAGACAGACAGACGGTCAGACAGTCAGACAGACAGTCAGACAGTCAGACAGACGGTCATTTAGACGGTCAGACAGACAGACAGTCAGTCAGACAGACAGTCAGAGAGACAGTCAGACAGTCAGACAGACGGTCAGACAAACAGACAGACAGACGGTCAGACAGACAGACAGTCAGACAGACGGTCAGACAGACAGTCAGACAGACAGAGAGAGAGAGACAGACAGAGAGAGAGACAGACAGTCAGTCAGACAGACGGTCAGACAGTCAGACAGACGGTCAGACAAACAGACAGACAGACGGTCAGACAGACAGACAGTCAGACAGATAGACAGACAGACAGACGGTCAGTCAGACAGACGGTCAGACAGACAGAGAGAGAGAGACAGACAGAGAGAGAGAGACAGACAGACAGACAGTCAGTCAGTCAGTCAGACAGACAGTCAGACAGACAGACAGACAGTCAGACAGATAGACAGACAGACAGACAGTCAGACAGATAGACAGACAGTCAGACAGACAGACAGTCAGACAGACAGACAGACAGACAGAGAGACAGTCAGACAGACAGACAGACGGTCAGACAGACAGACGCTCAGACAGTCAGACAGACGGTCAGACAGACAGTCAGACAGACGGTCAGACAGACAGACAAACAGTCAGACAGACGGTCAGACAGACAGACAGTCAGTCAGACAGACAAGTCAAAGAGACAGTCAGACAGACCGACAGACGGTCAGACAGTCAGACAGACGGTCAGACAGACAGACAGACAGACAGACAGTCAGACAGACGGTCAGACAGACAGACAGACAGACAGATGGTCAGACAGATAGACAGACAGACAGACGGTCAGTCAGACAGACGGTCAGACAGACGGTCAGACAGACAGAGAGAGAGAGACAGACAGACAGACAGTCAGACAGACAGACAAACAGTCAGACAGATAGACAGACAGACAGACAGTCAGACAGACGGTCAGACAGATAGACAGACAGACAGACAGTCAGACAGACGGTCAGTCAGACAGACGGTCAGTCAGACAGACAGTCAGACAGACGGTCAGTCAGACAGTCAGTTAGACAGACAGTCAGACAGACGGTCAGTCTGACAGACGGTCAGTCAGACAGACAGTCAGAGAGACAGTCAGACAGTCAGAGAGACAGTCAGACAGACAGACAGACGGTCAGACAGACAGTCAGACAGACGGTCAGTCAGACAGACAGTCAGAGAGACAGTCAGACAGACAGACAGACGGTCAGACAGTCAGACAGACAAACAGTCAGACAGACAGACAGATGGTCAGACAGTCAGACAGACAGACGGTCAGTCAGACAGACGGTCAGACAGACAGACAGACAGATGGTCAGACAGACGGTCAGACAGACAGACAGACGGTCAGACAGACAGTCAGACAGACGGTCAGACAGACAGACAGACGGTCAGTCAGACAGACGGTCAGACAGACAGACGGTCAGACAGGCAGACAGTCAGACGGTCAGTCAGACAGACAGACAGACAGACGGTCACACAGACGGTCAGACAGACAGACAGACAGTACTTACATGGCCTTCTCAGCGTTTCTCGCCTGTAAACAAACACACACACACAGTTAAGGATTGAGCATGTTCTGGTTCATTGGACAGCATCAGCTGTGTTAATAACACACTCCGAACGAACAGAACCGACCCGACTTTAAACCGAGTCGGTCAAAACCAGAGAGTCCATCCGGGAGCTGTTAGCCACTGAGCTAGTCCGCGAGCTAAGCTGAAGCTAACGTGTATGTGTGTGTGAGAAGTGGACCCTGGTCCGCTCACCATCTCTACTGCAGGTTTCTGGACTTTTCTGAAGAACTCGGACCGAAGCAACGACCAAGCCACGAACACACCGACAGGAAGTGGGTCACGGTTCCTTCTTCTTCTGTTTCCGGGGACGTGACGTGTCATTACTGCCTCCTGCTGGAGGAAACATACAGATACATAAGCAGGGATCTATCTGTCTGTCTGTCTGTCTGTCTGTCTATCTATCTATCTATCTATCTATCTATCTGTCTGTCTGTCTGTCTGTCTGACCGTCGTCTGTCTGACTGACCATCTGTCTGTCTGTCTGTCTATCCATCTATCTATCCACACACACACACACGCACACACACACACACACACACACACAGAGTCTCGGGCTTCCTGCAACAGGTTTATGGATCACTGATTACTGAGATACGACAACTGTCAAAGGTCACAGTGAGCCACCGAGACAGAAACTAAGACAGAATACAGATAACCTTCAACGACACACCTGAACAGCTCAGTGAAAAAGGTTGTGACCTGTGAAGTACCGATGAGGAATGAAGCACCTGATATGTTCAACTGAAGCGGAGATCAGAAATGAACTGAACACCTGAGCACATGGTGAGTCTCAGCTCCACTGCCCAGCTTTAACCTCTTTACATTCCTTCTGATCAGAAACTAGCGACAACTTTGCTACCAGCCAATCATCATCCAGGTCACAGCAGCAGACCCAGCAGCAGCTAATATCACTGACTAGTCCAGCAGCAGTCAGCCCAGCTCGGCGTCTGTCTTTCAGCCTTTTATTTCACCAAGCTCTCACCAACCACTAAAAGTCAGTCCCAGATTTACTCTTGTCCGGCGGCTTCTTGCTCGCTCACTCTCTCCTTTTCTCTTCTTAGCTTCCTCCGTCATATCATTTTGATGACATGAAGTTCTGTTTGATGACATGAGGTTCTGTTTGATGACATGAGGTTCTGTTTGATGGCACAAGGTTCTGTTGATCTCAAACGTGATGTTAAACATGTGAGGAGATGTGGATCCAGATTTGATCAGAACCAAGCTAAAAGGTTTCTTTTGATTCTCTTCCAGGTGTCATCCTCCTGGTTCTCCTTTTGCTTCTGGTTCTCCTTCTGGTTCTCTCTCTGGTTCTGGTTCTCCCTCAGACCATGCTGGGCAGAACAGGAACCTTAGGTGGCCGTTGCAGGTTTGAGGTCCAGCAGTACCGCTCCCTGTCCTCCCCTCCTCCTCCTCCCTGCGAAGTCTCTAGACTCCATTACCCAGCAGGCAGTGGGAGCAGGAAGTACAGAGCGGGGCAGGAGGTGGTACAGATGAGCTTGGGTCAGATCAACCGCATATTGAAGGTGAGGAAGTCACTGAGGTGTCAGTCCATTGACCAATCACTTATCAGTCCATTTGTTTCCAGGCCAACGAATACAGCCACACGCTCCCCAGAGGCCCTGCCTCCCACGGTGTCCTCGGTTTCCATAGCAACATGTTGTCATCCAACTACCCGGGCGAGGACCGTCGGAGCAGTGCCACCTGCCTGCCGGGCTGCGGTGGTGTGCAGTTTGGTGTATTTGATGGGCATGCGGGGTCAGCATGTGCTCATGCTGTCAGCCAGAGACTCTTCTACTACATCGCCGTGGCAACGCTGCCACTGAAGATGCTGGCAGAGCTCGAACGGGCGGTGGAGGAGGAACGGGCTGTACCGCCACTGCTGGAGTGGCACAAACACCCCCGGGATCACAGCCACCCTGACGGAGGAGCAAGCTCCTTCCACAGCCTCCGAAACTACTGGCAGGAGAGGCTGGAGGATGAGGATGATGAGGACGAGGATGAGGTAATGTCATGGGTTCAAAAGAATCTGTCTGACCTGGAACTGGTGACACCAGATACCTGGTACCAGAACTCCTCTGACAGAAGGTGAACATAGCTTTAATGCTGTCACGTGTTGCTGTGATTTCATTATCTGTCTCCTTTCTGATTGGCTGCAGGACTGTGGCAGGGTGACATCAGCACTGATCAATGCTTTCCGTCGCCTTGACTATGACCTTTCAGTCGAAGCCCAGGTCCACCTGTCCATGTCCTCACCCAGGTGTGTTCATGTGTGACATGAGCTTGACCCCACCCTCTACGTTGTGGTTATGACCTGGTAGCCCGACAATGTTAGCTTAGCATGGGTTAATACTAACCACAGTTAGCGCTTCACAACTTATCAAAGTTTCCATCATAAAGTCTGTAAATCACTTTGGTATGGTAACATTCTCTGTTGGTCTCAGAGGCTTTGCTCCAACCCAGTCTGGTCTGACTGCTGAGGCCAGTTCTGTTGCCTGCTAATGGCAGATTCAGTTAGCAGCAGCTAGTTAGCAGTTGCTGCTTTAGCATGTGTTGATGCCTCCAGTCTCCAGATGAATCGTCTCTCTCTGTCCACAGGCGGTTGTCTCTCCCGGGGGAGGCGTTCTCTCTGTCCTCACCCCTTCGCGTGGCGCTGTCTGGCTGCACAGCCTGCATCGCCCACATTTCTAACGGGGTCCTGCATGTGGCTAACCTGGGCGATAGCCGGGCTGTGCTAGGTGTCCAGGAGCCAGACGGGTGCTGGTCAGCGGCGAGTCTCACCAATGACCACAACGCACAAAATCCAGATGAGCTGCAAAGGATTTTAGGGGAACACCCTCTGTCTGAGCACAGGACAGTGGTCCGCCACGACCGCCTGCTGGGTCTGCTGCTGCCCTTCAGGGCATTTGGTGATGTCCGTTTCAAATGGAGCGCAGAGATGCTGAATCGGGTCTATGAAACACGACCAGACATCCTGTCTGCGCTCAGCGAGGCGGTCCGTACACCGCCACCGCACTACCTGACCCCGCCCTACCTGAGCGCTGAGCCCGAGGTCACACGACACCACATCAGACCCGCTGACAAGTTCCTGGTCCTGGCCACTGACGGACTCTGGGAGCTGATGCACCGACAGACCGTCATCCAGCTGGTCGGAGAACAACTGAAAGGTCAGGTCACCATTCTCACCTGTACCAGCACCAGAACCAGAACCACTGGATCTGGATCTGCTCACCTGAGGGCAGACTGCTGAAAGTTGTGTTGTGGTTTGTGGAATCACGAGGAGGTCTGACTGCTGTGTGTCATCATGTTTGTACATGAACCAGAACCTGGTCTGATCCAGAATCAGCATGGTTCTCTGAGGCTGAACAGTTGAAGTGTCAGGTCAAACAGCTGAAGTGTCAGGTCAAAGAGTTGAAGTGTCAGTGTGAACAGCTGAAGTGTCAGTGTGAACAGCTGAAGTGTCAGGTCAAACAGCTGAAGTGTCAGGTCAAAGAGTTGAAGTGTCAGTGTGAACAGCTGAAGTGTCAGTGTGAACAGCTGAAGTGTCAGGTCAAACAGTTGAAGTGTCAGTGTGAACAGCTGAAGTGTCAGGTCAAACAGTTGGAGTGTCAGGTCAAACAGTTGGAGTGTCAGGTCAAACAGTTGAAGTGTCAGTGTAAACAGCTGAAATGTCAGGTCAAAGAGTTGAAGTGTCAGTGTGAACAGCTGAAGTGTCAGTGTGAACAGCTGAAGTGTCAGGTCAAACAGCTGAAGTGTCGGGTCAAACAGTTGAAGTGTCAGTGTGAACAGCTGAAGTGTCAGGTCAAACAGTTGAAGTGTCAGGTCAAACAGCTGAAGTGTCAGGTCAAACAGTTGAAGTGTCAGGTCAAACAGCTGAAGTGTCAGGTCAAACAGTTGAAGTGTCAGTGTGAACAGCTGAAGTGTCAGGTCAAACAGCTGAAGTGTCAGTGTAAACAGCTGAAGTGTCAGGTCAAACAGTTGAAGTGTCAGTGTGAACAGCTGAAGTGTCAGTGTGAACAGCTGAAGTGTCAGGTCAAACAGCTGAAGTGTCGGGTCAAACAGTTGAAGTGTCAGTGTGAACAGCTGAAGTGTCAGGTCAAACAGTTGAAGTGTCAGGTCAAACAGCTGAAGTGTCAGGTCAAACAGCTGAAGTGTCAGGTCAAACAGTTGAAGTGTCAGTGTGAACAGCTGAAGTGTCAGGTCAAACAGCTGAAGTGTCAGTGTAAACAGCTGAAGTGTCAGGTCAAACAGTTGGAGTGTCAGGTCAAACAGTTGAAGTGTCAGTGTAAACAGTTGGAGTGTCAGGTCAAACAGTTGGAGTGTCAGGTCAAACAGTTGAAGTGTCAGGTCAAACAGTTGGAGTGTCAGGTCAAACAGTTGAAGTGTCAGGTCAAACAGTTGGAGTGTCAGGTCAAACAGTTGAAGTGTCAGGTCAAACAGTTGAAGTGTCAGTGTAAACAGTTGGAGTGTCAGGTCAAACAGTTGAAGTGTCAGTGTAAACAGTTGAAGTGTCAGGTCAAACAGCTGAAGTGTCAGGTCAAAGAGTTGAAGTGTCAGTGTAAACAGCTGAAGTGTCAGGTCAAAGAGTTGAAGTGTCAGTGTGAACAGCTGAAGTGTCAGGTCAAACAGCTGAAGTGTCAGTGTGAACAGCTGAAGTGTCAGGTCAAAGAGTTGAAGTGTCAGTGTGAACAGCTGAAGTGTCAGGTCAAACAGCTGAAGTGTCAGTGTGAACAGCTGAAGTGTCAGGTCAAACAGCTGAAGTGTCAGTGTGAACAGCTGAAGTGTCAGGTCAAACAGCTGAAGTGTCGGGTCAAACAGTTGAAGTGTCAGTGTGAACAGCTGAAGTGTCAGGTCAAACAGTTGAAGTGTCAGGTCAAACAGCTGAAGTGTCAGGTCAAACAGTTGAAGTGTCAGGTCAAACAGCTGAAGTGTCAGGTCAAACAGTTGAAGTGTCAGTGTGAACAGCTGAAGTGTCAGGTCAAACAGCTGAAGTGTCAGTGTAAACAGCTGAAGTGTCAGGTCAAACAGTTGGAGTGTCAGGTCAAACAGTTGAAGTGTCAGGTCAAACAGTTGAAGTGTCAGTGTAAACAGTTGGAGTGTCAGGTCAAACAGTTGGAGTGTCAGGTCAAACAGTTGGAGTGTCAGGTCAAACAGCTGAAGTGTCAGTGTAAACAGCTGAAGTGTCAGGTCAAACAGTTGGAGTGTCAGGTCAAACAGTTGAAGTGTCAGGTCAAACAGTTGAAGTGTCAGTGTAAACAGTTGGAGTGTCAGGTCAAACAGTTGAAGTGTCAGGTCAAACAGTTGGAGTGTCAGGTCAAACAGTTGGAGTGTCAGGTCAAACAGTTGAAGTGTCAGTGTAAACAGTTGGAGTGTCAGGTCAAACAGTTGAAGTGTCAGGTCAAACAGTTGGAGTGTCAGGTCAAACAGTTGGAGTGTCAGGTCAAACAGTTGAAGTGTCAGTGTAAACAGTTGGAGTGTCAGGTCAAACAGTTGAAGTGTCAGTGTAAACAGTTGGAGTGTCAGGTCAAACAGTTGGAGTGTCAGGTCAAACAGTTGGAGTGTCAGGTCAAACAGTTGAAGTGTCAGTGTAAACAGTTGAAGTGTCAGGTCAAACAGTGTTTTCTTGTTGTTCAGGTCTTCAGCAGCAGAGACCCATAGTTCCTGGTCTGGGCATGACGCTGGGCAGCCTGCAGCACCTCCTGCTGGAGCGTAGGGGATGGGTTCTGTCAGTGCTGGAGGACCAGAACACCGCCACCCACCTGCTTCGCCATGCCCTCGGGGATGACGGGTACGGAGCAGTGGCACCGAACCGTCTGGCCAAGATGCTGAGCCTGCCGGCAGAACTGGCCCGGAGGTACCGTGATGACATCACCATCACTGTGGTCCACCTGAACGAACTGGACCTTTAACAAAAACTTTACCTTCATGTTGACTGACAGTTGATGAAGACATTATCTGAATGTTATGTGTCCAGACTGAAGTCAGAGGTTCAGGCTTGAACTTTGTTCTATGTTTGATTCTAAATAAAAATAACTATACATATGTGTGTATGCGTCTCTCTCTCTCTGGCTTGAACTTTACCACACAAGTCACCTGGTGACCTGAACTTTAGTCACCTCGTGATAGGGCTGGGTGAACTACACCTGAGTCTTGGCTAACAGCTAGCCTCTAGCTCAGAGGGCTAACAGCCTGGAGCAGGTGTTTCCGCAGGATGTACCAGCTGAACACCGGGTCACTGGACGTTACCGGGCCGCACATTGGAGCCTTACCTGCGTCACTGTGTCCCAGTAACAGTTGCTCTTTAGTCCTTGCTTTAAGAGGCGCATGCACGGACCGCGGCTGTTATCGCGAGACTCAGCAACCGCGATATCATAACACAGTAGTAATAGTACACAATGCTTTGAGTATAATTACAACACACTAACAACACTGTGTGTTATAGTGTCATATATGTGCAGTGTATGTCATACACACATCACACCTGTCTGTGTGAACAGGTGCATGCACGTGACTGACTGACTTTACTTTGACCATCAGTACTTCAAATATATTTACACAGTAATACTTTGTGTACAGTGTGTATTACAGTTTACACTCTTCATGCTGAGCACATTTAATTGGACTGTTAACCTGGACCAAACACACCTGAACTATGAGCATGATGATATCATCATGACATCATCACCTTCATCATCAGCAGGTTAAATATAGATGTCACATTAAACAGTTTGGATCCTGACATGTCTTCACTCAGTTTTATTAATTCGATCACAAAAATTTAATTATTCACAGAACAGGAAGTGTTTTCATCAGAACCGATCCACATCTCAGTTGAGTACTGAATTATTCTTTAGTCTTTGGTCCCAATGTTTGTGTGAGTCGTGTGTCGCTCACTGTCACAGCTGCTGCCTTCAAGGACATTCAGACATCTGGCGGTTTCTGCTCTTGTTTCTGTCTGTTTCAAATGTCATCCTGCTCCGCTCGCTCTCTGGAGGAAATCCACCTGCTGACGATCACTTCCTGTGGAGACGAAACATCTTCACGGTTTATTTTATTCACGCAAGTCGTCAGGTCCGTCACCAATTGTCAGGTGCGTCAGAGGTTCTTGTGTTTGTTATTATGTGAGGTGTTATCAATCCTCTCTCACCTGAACCTTCAGTCTGCTCAGACAGACAGGGGAGTCCAGCTCAGCTTCTGAAAGGTCGGCTGGACAGATGATGTAACAGAGCATGAGCTCCTGTGAAATAAAGTGAAATCATTGACCTCGTCATCAAAAGGCTTGTCAGTAATCTGACAGGTCGTTACCTTGGAGACGTTTGAGGTGACTCTGCTGAGAGCCGCCAGAGAACGCCATGAGAACGGACGCAACCCAGAGCCCCTGAACGCATCATTGACCCATTCAATGACCACCGAATAACTATGGGGAGAAAGTACATAAACAACTATGCACTGTGTGTGTGTGTGTGTGTGTGTGTGTGTGTGTGTTACCTGGCGTGGTAGAAAGGTGGGCCCTTCCTGTACAGCACTGGAAACAAAAAGAAGAGGCAATGAGACGTTTAGGCTCCTCCTCCTGTCTGCTGATGATTGACAGGTACACCTTCACAGGCTACGCCCCCTGGGGGTGGAGCCAGAAAAGTGACACCTTCTGTGTGTCTTACTGAGGTCCACGCCGTACTTGGCCCCGCCCCCTCCTTTAGGGACCCACCCCCTGCTTCGAAAGTGCTGATAGGCTGCATATGAGCTGACAAAGTCAGGCCGCAGGGACCGGAACTTCCGCCACAGCTGGATGATCGACAGGGGTTCCTGACCAATCACAGGAGAGGACATGGATGAGGTCATCTTTAGTTTTATAGAAGGAAGTGGATATGACAGGCAGACAGGTACCTGGTTTTGGTAGATAGACAGGCAGCCCAGACTGTAGACCAGGAAGAAGGCCTGCAGACAAACAAACAGTTGTTGAAGTGCAGGCTACGCCCCCAGGTACAGGTGTTTACAGAATGACCTCTAATGACCTCACTTCCTACAATAGTAGCTGAGGCTCATGAGTAACATAGTGTGTGTTACCTCCTCCAGACTGAGTTGCAGGTACTCCATGAAAGAGACTGGAGTCCGTCGGACCTCCCGGACCTGCTGGGCACTGTCTGAGACCACCAGGACAAAACCAGGACCAGGAGCCAAAGGATCAGGATCTGGACCAGAATCGGAGTCAGACACAGATTCTGGGCTGGAATCAGAGTCCTGTTCTGAACTGGGATCAGGATCAGGATCATGGTCTGGATCCAAGTCCAACCTGGAATCACAAACAGTCTGCAGGATTGGGTGGACTAACTCTGACCTGGTTTAACCTGAAGTGGACTAACTCTGACCTGGTTTAACCTGACGTGGACTAACTCTGACCTGGTTTAACCTGAAGTGGACTGACCTGGTTTAACCTGATGTGGACTAACTCTGACCTGGTTTAATCTGAAGTGGATTATCTCCAATCTACCTGCAGCTCCTCTTGGCCTCTGGCTCCACCTCTGACCTCGGCCTCACCCTCTTTGTGGCTCCTCCATCTGGTCCAGGCTCCTCCCTGCCTCCTCCCAACTCTCTCCTCACATCATCCATCTCCACTGGCAGGGACAGTCTGAGCAGGGTTTGCCCGACAACGTCTTCATCCAATCCCTGAGCAGAAAGAGCTGACTCTGCCCACCTGAGCAGTTCATCATACCTGGAGGAGGAACAGGATGTGAAGTCACGGTGTGAACAGACAGGATGTGATGTCATGGTGTGAACAGACAGGATGTGATGTCACTGACCTGTACTTGGAGATGACGGGCAGAAATAAATCTTGGTATTCTGTAACAGACACAGAGATCAGCTGACTGCAGTGGACAGCTTTGAATGGCCCAGTTTATCAGTGATGATGATGTCATGGTGTGGATGTATACTCACGCTCCCATTGGGCAGAGATGCTGTGGTCTGGTCTGGCTCTGGACAGGATGCCTTTCCCAAAATAACCCTAAAACAAGAAAACAGCTCTTCAGCCAGAGAGACCAAACCCAAGGCAACAAAACATGATGTGGACTAACTCTGACCTGATCTAACTCTAACCTGATCCAACTCTGACCTGATCTAACTCTAACTTGGACTAACTCTGACCTGATCTAACTCTAACCTGATCTAACTCTAACTTGGACTAACTCTGACCTGATCTAACTCTAACCTGATCTAACTCTAACTTGGACTAACTCTGACCTGATCTAACTCTAACTTGGACTAACTCTGACCTGATCTAACTCTGACCTGGACTAACTCTAACCTGGACTAACTCTGACCTGGACTAACTCTGACCTGATCTAACTCTGACCTGATCTAACTCTGACCTGGACTAACGCTGACCTGATCTAACTCTAACTTGGACTAACTCTAACTTGGACTAACTCTAACTTGGACTAACTCTGACCTGATCTAACTCTGACCTGGACTAACGCTGACCTGATCTAACTCTAACTTGGACTAACTCTAACTTGGACTAACTCTAACTTGGACTAACTCCGACCTGATCTAACTCTAACCTGATCCAACTCTGACCTGATCTAACTCTAACTTGGACTAACTCTGACCTGATCTAACTCTGACCTGATCTAACTCTAACTTGGACTAACTCTGACCTGATCTAACTCTAACTTGGACTAACTCTGACCTGATCTAACTCTAACCTGATCTAACTCTAACTTGGACTAACTCTGACCTGATCTAACTCTAACTTGGACTAACTCTGACCTGATCTAACTCTGACCTGGACTAACTCTAACCTGGACTAACTCTAACCTGGACTAACTCTGACCTGATCTAACTCTGACCTGGACTAACGCTGACCTGATCTAACTCTAACTTGGACTAACTCTGACCTGATCTAACTCTAACCTGATCTAACTCTAACTTGGACTAACTCTGACCTGATCTAACTCTAACTTGGACTAACTCTGACCTGATCTAACTCTAACTTGGACTAACTCTGACCTGGACTAACTCTGACCTGGACTAACTCTAACCTGGACTAACTCTAACCTGGACTAACTCTGACCTGATCTAACTCTGACCTGATCTAACTCTGACCTGGACTAACGCTGACCTGATCTAACTCTGACCTGATCTAACTCTAACTTGGACTAACTCTAACTTGGACTAACTCTAACTTGGACTAACTCCGACCTGATCTAACTCTAACCTGGACTAACTCTGACCTGATCTAACTCTAACTTGGACTAACTCTGACCTGATCTAACTCTAACTTGGACTAACTCTGACCTGATCTAACTCTAACCTGATCTAACTCTAACTTGGACTAACTCTGACCTGATCTAACTCTAACTTGGACTAACTCTGACCTGATCTAACTCTGACCTGGACTAACTCTAACCTGGACTAACTCTAACCTGGACTAACTCTGACCTGGACTAACGCTGACCTGGACTAACGCTGACCTGATCTAACTCTAACTTGGACTAACTCTGACCTGATCTAACTCTAACCTGATCTAACTCTAACTTGGACTAACTCTGACCTGATCTAACTCTAACTTGGACTAACTCTGACCTGATCTAACTCTAACTTGGACTAACTCTGACCTGGACTAACTCTGACCTGGACTAACTCTAACCTGGACTAACTCTAACCTGGACTAACTCTAACCTGGACTAACTCTGACCTGATCTAACTCTGACCTGATCTAACTCTGACCTGGACTAACGCTGACCTGATCTAACTCTGACCTGATCTAACTCTAACTTGGACTAACTCTAACTTGGACTAACTCTAACTTGGACTAACTCTAACTTGGACTAACTCCGACCTGATCTAACTCTGACCTGGACTAACGCTGACCTGATCTAACTCTAACTTGGACTAACTCTAACTTGGACTAACTCCGACCTGATCTAACTCTAACCTGATCCAACTCTGACCTGATCTAACTCTAACTTGGACTAACTCTGACCTGATCTAACTCTGACCTGATCTAACTCTAACTTGGACTAACTCTGACCTGATCTAACTCTAACTTGGACTAACTCTGACCTGATCTAACTCTAACCTGATCTAACTCTAACTTGGACTAACTCTGACCTGATCTAACTCTAACTTGGACTAACTCTGACCTGATCTAACTCTGACCTGGACTAACTCTAACCTGGACTAACTCTAACCTGGACTAACTCTGACCTGATCTAACTCTGACCTGGACTAACGCTGACCTGATCTAACTCTAACTTGGACTAACTCTGACCTGATCTAACTCTAACCTGATCTAACTCTGACCTGGACTAACTCTGACCTGGACTAACTCTAACCTGGACTAACTCTGACCTGATCTAACTCTGACCTGGACTAACGCTGACCTGATCTAACTCTGACCTGATCTAACTCTAACTTGGACTAACTCTAACTTGGACTAACTCTAACTTGGACTAACTCCGACCTGATCTAACTCTAACCTGGACTAACTCCGACCTGATCTAACTCTAACCTGGTTGTGGATGTTCTGGATGTGGTCCGGATGACAGACTAGCACGTGTTGGTTGATTAGCTGCGCCCTGAAGTCGCTCCTCTCCTCCGGGCTGCGGCTCACCGGTAGCGGGGCCTGGTACTCTTCATGTACCCGGGTTCGTCTCCGGGGTGGCCGAAACTCCGCCTGCATGCTGTTCGGACCGGCTCGGATCGGCTCCAGCCCGTCAGAGTCTCCTCTGGATCCGAACTGCGTTGATGTCTCTGCTAACTGTTAGCCTGTTAGCTTGTTAACTTCATTCATCCACATCTGGTCGGACTTGTTTTGGGTGTCGGACGCGGTGTCACCAAATCTGTGTCCGGCTGGAAGCTCCGCTGTCCTCTGTAGATCCTCAGTGTGTTTAAACAGTGAAGCAGCAGAGTGTGTGAACATGAACACACGTGTTGATCATGAAGTGTGTCCTGCTGCGTTCACACACAGTACAAACTGTTTGGAACTGTGCCATCCAGCGTCCTGCAGGTCATCATGAAGTTCCCGTTGCTGATTAATCAGATCTCTTTGCCATAACTTGCTAATATGTTTCTATCTGAGTGGACAGGAGGGTGAGCGACCAGACCAGGTAACAAACACACCACACACAGACAGGACAGACACACAAGCACGCACATGTGCACACACACGACAAAAGTTTTTCAAAATAAGAGTCCCATCAAAATAAAAGACACAAGACCACACAAACACACACAAACACGCTGACACCTATTTAATGCATGGGGGCGACGGGGCCGGAGTCAGGCACACTCAAAATTTCTTTAGAATTTTTTCTAGTTAACTAAATATAAACTGTAATATGGTAGCAATAATGACAGTAATAATATATGTAGTGGACGTCATTCTAGATTTAACAGGTAGCCAGTGCAAGGAAGCCGATCTGGGTTCCTGTCAGAACACGTGCAGCAGCATTCTGAATTAGCTGCAAAGTCCTCAGAGACTTATTGGAGCAGCCTGATAACAAAGAGTTACAGTAGTCCAGCCTAGAAGGAACAAATGCATGGACTAGTTTTTCTGCATCCGCCTGATACACAGTGTGTCCGATTCTCACCATTTGAAGTCATTCGGCTGCTTGTGGTGCAGACATCAGTCCTGCAGGGGGTGGCAAAGCTTCATCAAACAAATATGTGGATCACGTCATATATGACACAACATGTTACCTGTACAGGTGTGTTCATGGATGATAAACAGAGAGAAGAGTCCAATCAGACACCTAGATGAATTTCACCTGCAAATGATGTTTCATGATGATAATTAATAATTAATCTAAACTTTCTATGTATATCTATATAATTTATATGCAACTGTTCATAATGTTCATATTTCATAAACTCTTCCAGACTTCATATCCATTATTTCTTTGTATGTTTAATTTGTTTGTTTTTGAACTAAAACCTGCAGAAAAGTTTCAGTGACACAATTTATCGAATAGAAATAAAATAAAGTTTTTAATAAATGTTTAATGAGCTCTCAGTGAAAAGTGGACGACTGTTACTGCACAAAAACTTAATGATAATTTAAAGAAAAACAGTTTAATAACTGAATGATCAAATGTATTAAAATTAGTTTGTATTAATATGTGTGATATTTGTTCAGTTTGTGTTTATATCTCTGGTATTTATTCACTTAGTGTCTCAGGTTCCACTGCTGCTGTAATCATTCTATCATTCATTGTAATTGTACGACATGTTTGTGTTGATTGTTCTGTACATGTGACATCCATTGCACGTCTGTCTGTCCTGGGAGAGGGATCCCTCCTCTGTGGCTCTTCCTGAGGTTTCTTCCACATGTTTTCCCTGTTAAAGGTTTTTGTGGGCAAGTTTTTCCTCACTGGAACCGAGGGTCTAAGGACAGAGGGTGTCACTCCCTGTACAGACTGTGAAGCCTCTGAGGATAAATGTGTCTGTGACTTTGGGCTGTACAAATAACATCTGATTTGATTTGATTTAGTGTTTATATGTGTGGTATTTATTCAGATCTCTGTAGTTCTCTTCTTTATTTACTCTGTTAGTTATTTTTATTATCCTTTGTGAGGAAAATGTTTATCCATCTGACTGAGTTGATAAAGTTGAATTAATGTTCTGATGGTGTCTTTTGTGGTTTCTTTGGTGAGAGCCGAAACTTTCTATTTGTTTGTGTCCTTGACCCACTAACACACACAGACAGGTTGCATTAGCGGACAGTTTTCATCGATCAGAGGAAAAAAGCTCCTGTTCCACTATAAATACACACTGCTGCTATCAGTGTCCTCCACCTTCACCTCCTCCTCTTCGTCCTCCATCTTTCTCTGTTATTTCTGTCTCGATCTATAAACTCTGAACACTCAGGCTGGTGTCGAGTTTCTGTACTGAACAGGTGACAAACAAACAATCTGAATCCATTTTCACCACACATCCGTGAAGCTTGTTAAACCTCAGAGTTCATTTACTAAATGAACATCATGCTGCATGGAAGACCTGAATGTCTGCTCTCACACAATTGAAAAGATGTATATAATTTTGTCTTTCATTGTGAAAACATGTCATGGACTTGTGTATGAAATATAAATATAAAAAACAGAGCAGCTCGTTGTTGGTTTGGGATAAATAATTTAATTCAGTTTGGTTGTCAGTAAATGTGCACGCTCACTCACAAAGAAGAAACAGAACACGAGAGTCCACCATTGTAAACTCATTCTAAATAAAAGTACCGCTATCAGAACAAAACACACAGAACCTCTGAATGCACAGATCCAAACAGAACGTTTCATTTATATATATATATATATATATATATATATATATATATATATATATATATATATATATATATATATATATATATATATATATATATATATATATATATATTTTCAGAAACATTTCTCACTGTTCTGGACTAAAATGATTCAGATTATTTTTGCTTTAATGGATAAAAACAGAAACTTTTCAAACATTTTAAAAACAACAAGAAAGAAAATCAAGTAAAGAAAAGATAATCAGTGAACCTGTCGTGTTCTGACGGCGGATCGCTTCAGCCACTAATCAAAAGAATACATTATTTAATGTGTAACAATCTAACATACTACAAACAAAACAGTTGATTTTTATTTTAAATTACAAAAATATAAATTTAAATACAAAGTGGGTGAAATTTAAAAAATGTTTTTTCTATATTTTCTATCTTAGATTTTCTGTGACTAAAAACTTTTCAGTGAATTTTTTTAAAAATTTTGTAAATTTCACTCGATTTGTAATCTTTTATTTAAATTTAAATTTTTGTATTTTAAAACAAATATCTGAAAACTGTGAACTGTTTAACATTTTCTTAAATAATGAGACTTTAGTTTTATTCAGACTTAATTTGACTGAATCATCCTCCATAAAAATGAAGCTAAGCTAGGCTAGGCTAGCTTAGCTTCATTTGTATAATTCAGACATTAAATCTGAAAAGGAAGACAAGGCGAGTTCATCATGTTTTCTACACATCAACACATTATGAGTGACTGTAAAGTGTGTGTGTGTGTGTGTGTGAGACCCTGCACCTGGCGTGTGGATTTGCTCATGGTTACAGTACGTTGGTGTGACAGAGTGGTGTGTTGATTTTAAACCTGGAGGATCACGGACAGATTACAAGACAACAAACCAGGTACAGACCTCGACCTCCTCCAGATTACAGCAGAGTTTACTGTGTGGTGGTTCTGTGGAGGTTCTGGTCCAAAACCATTAGGTCTGTACCTGAAGCCCGGTGCAGTAATCCGTCTGTACAAAGGGTGAGGTACAAGTTCTCCACTGTTCCCTGCCTGTGTGTGTCTGCACGGAGGTAAAGGTGATATAGAGTACACACCTGTCAGAGTGTGTGTGTGTGTGTGTGTGTGTGTGTGGTGTACCTGCACTAACAGGTGAAGGTGAATTGTGCTAATATGACAGCGAGCTCTCACACTCGAGGACGCTGCTGTCGTCCCATCGAGTACTTCATGTTTTGTTGTTCAGCCGCGTTGGTGTGTGTGTGTGTGTGTGTGTGTTCACTGCAGTATAACTTCTATTTAAAGAGACGGGCTGTGTCGACACCGCAGCACGATTCAGTGGCTGGAGTCTGAAAGTAAACATGTTAGCTACGAGCAGTCGGAGGATTCAAAGCTGACTCTGATTTGAAGTTTCGAGGTGAACGTGCAGGACAAAACCACCTGAAACGAGTTTGTTCATCTGAACTTCGAGACGATAAAGTTTATCCAAACGAGTCGTCCACGTCCGACACAACGATCGAGGCCAAAAGAAACACAATGACGATATTTTATATATTACATACACTGAATATCTACAGAAAAACAGACTTTAACTTTTAGCTTGTGTTTGTCTCAAATGAATGAAACAGTAACAAAAACCACAGAATAACACAGAGAGAAACTAACTAACTGTGTAACCTTCATAAACTAACAATTTAAATCATGTTGACACTACATGACTCGAGCTGGGCTGACTGCTGCTGGACTAGTCAGTAATGATGATTGATGATTGGCTGTTAGCAAAGCTGTCGACTCGCTAGTTTCTGATCAGAAGTAATGTAATCAGAACAAATACTCGAGTACAGCTGTAGTCATGGTTATCACAGAGGGATTACAAATTGGGTTAAACTGGTTCATGATGAAGTTTCTGAACCGTCTTTGTGCAACGACTGTGCCTTCTTTCTCCCAATGCATGCTGGGATTTCAGGTTAGAAACACTGACTTCACGTGAACAGACGTGTGTGTAACATACGTGATCAGTACTGTGTGTTTAGCATGTCAGGCTGTTATGTGACAGTGAGTGAACATGTTAACTTTACACGCACACACACACACACACACACTGTGTGTGACATCGGTGAGAAATCTGTATTCACTGAGATGAGACGTTTGAGACACAGGAAGTGTCTTTGGTCATCTGTACAGCCAACATGTGTGTGTGTGTGTGTGTGTGTGTGTGTGTGTGTGTGTGTTAGGAGGCAGCGGGCTTGCTGTAGTCTTCGACCCCGGTGATGGTGGCTTTGCAGAAGAAACAGTCCTTGTTATTCATCAGATGCTGGTTGATGCACGCTCTGCAGATGAAGAAAAGTCATGTGACACGTGTGAGGTCAGAGGTCACATACTTCTGTGTGTACTGTGTGTACTTGGGTCCTCACACACTGACAGAGACAACCCAAAGTCTCAAGGACGACGATCATCATCAGGTGTGAGTGTGATCTGTTCGTGGCCATGTGATCGACATCATTCTCTTTTTATTTGTTAATTTGTGAAACAAATGGACTTGTGGGTAAACGGTCACGCTCTCAATCAGAACCAGCAGAATCCATACAAGTGCTGAGTCGGCGTGCCAGCTGAGCTAAATCAAGCGCACCTCGAGGAGAACATGAAATATGTATCAAGGTGTGTGATGAAGGCGAGCTGCCCACAGAGCTGCAATCAGCAAACAGCTGACTCACACCATCACGTGTGTGTGTGTGTGTGTGTGTGTGTGTGTACACTCACTTGCAGGACTTGTGTGAACAGGGTTTGAAGATGGCAGAGATGGAGTGAGCGTAGCAGATCGGACAGAGGTCTTCTTCACTCGTCGGCTACAACAGAAGAACAACATTTAGCTTAGCTTAGCATAAAGACTGTAAACTGAGGAAAGCAGCTATCCTCCTCTCTCCTCCTACATAGATCATGTCTGGACTCTTGGACTCTCTGATCGATCAGCTGCCCGGCCTACGACAGACCAGAACCTAGACCTGTGATCCGTTAGGGTCAACTGTGGGTTTGTGTTTTGACCCCTCTCCTCTGTTCTCTGCTGTCACAGAGTGTCATGTCGGTCTTCAGGTGTAGCTGGACTGTTGAGTTCTGACCCACATGGTCCAGCTTGAGCCCGGGTGTTCTGTCGTTGTGGGTGGAGCTCAGAGTATTTCCTGATGGAGATCTGCATGCCGCCTCCAACCTATCAACACCTGTACACATTTTCTCCTTCTTTCTCCGAGTGCTCCTTTATTCCTCCTCCACACACAGCACCACCTCTCCTGACACCTTTCACCACCCACAGCTCTGCAGAGCTCAATTTAACCCTTCATGCTCTGTATTCATTGTAGCTCATCAAGGGGCAACATTTCAGGAAATTAGATTTATATTCGACGAATTAAGTAACCCAAACAACTGAAGGTGTCAGAAATACTCACAGGCAGCTAAATATCCAAACATCAGAGTTATTCTCATGTTATTCTCACAGCTGTTCTTCAGATCATGTTCATCTCTTTAAGTACAGAAGTCACGTTAATGTGTGAGCACATCTGAGGTCTGAAGGCAGATTGTTGGAGGGTTGGAGGAGGACTGAGGTCAACTGAGCCATGGCCAATATCAAGTCTAATTTAAAACTGCTGCCTAAAGATAAACCACATTGGCGGTAATGACTCCCGGTTACGCCAATCGGAGGTCACTAAAATTAATGTCTCATCGGTGTGTGAATACGCCAAAACGATGTCAGACTCCGTAGTTTTCTCTGGACCCCTGCCCAATATGACCCGCGATAACAGCCGCATGTCGTCATTTCACCGCTGGCTGTCGGTGCACGGAGTGGTTTTAAATCACCTGTGTGGCAGCGTTTTGGGTTCCCTATATACACAAATACATCCAGTGAGAAATGGACATACAAAACCAAAACAGCATGTAAATAGCGGCAACACAAGCAACATGCAGCAGCATATTAGCCGTATAACGTTATGCCACCTTGTGAGAGGGGCAATCCACCCTGGTGAGGCTTTGCACCTCCTCTCCCCATACATGCATTTTATTGTTTAAGATGATGTAAGCACTTTTTATAAGAGGACACAAACGAGAAAGAAAAAGAGTTTCTGTAAAGAAAGCACTTCTAAGATTTTTTTTCCTACGAATAAAAGAACATTTTATTTGGTTGTAATTTGTCTGTAGCTCATTTTGATTAAAACAAAATCATGAGAAAATCATATCGTGAACAAAAATTGTGAACCGTATCGAGTCGTGAGTTGAGTGTATCGTTAATCCCTAGGAGGAGAAGACGAGGAGACGAGCAGAAGATGATGGTAAGAGGAGAACCTTCATCATCCTGTCAGACCAGGAAGGAAAGGACGTGAAACATGTTCTGTTCTCTGTGATCTCATTGGATGACCGTGTCTGTTGAGGTGGAGCTCATTTTGAAAAAGCAGCAAATCAGGAACCAGGAAAAAGTTTGTACGTGAGAAATGACGTCAACCATCCTCTTCATGTTCTGTCAGTAGTCAAAGTCGGGACCAGGGCCAGGGCCAGGACCAGGGCCAAGACCAGGGGCAGGGCCAGGGCCAGATCCTGGTTCTACTAAAGGGTTCTCGGGTCTGATCACTTGATGAGTGCAGCTGTAGGGGCTTCATTTCGGCTTGTCTGCAGAGATCCATTAGTGTGTTTGTGGAGATCTACCTCGGGCTCTGCACTTAAACCATCAGCGTGTCCTCAGAGTCAAATAAACTGAACACGATCTGCTCTCAGAGCTCTGCGGGAGAACTTTCCTCCCTTTCTCCTCCTCCTCTTATCAATAATGAATCTTCTGTCCGGTCAGTCCGGCTCTGCGGTGGAGTCTGAAGGTGGAGCCTTGGATCGGGTTTCCACTGCGGAGAGGAAATGGTTTCTCCTGACCAGGTTCACCCTGAAGGGCAAACTGCTGCAAACACTTCTTCTTCTTCTAAGTCTGTGCACTTTGTTCAGAGATGAACAGGTGAGTGCAGGTACGACAAGAAATGAGGTCAGAGACGCTTAGCTTGAACACACAAACCAACTTTCAAAGATCAGAGACTCAAACTTCTCTGAACATATCTTGGAGTGTCACAAACACTGCACAATTCTGACCACTGCTAACAGGAAGTGCTAACAGCTGACAGACACTACCTAACTATGTGTAAGATAAAACATCAACAAAGACTCATGAACGTATTTTGGAGGAGGTCCACAGTGTGACGACAAGTACAAGAGTGATTAAGTGATGACGATGTGTGTGACAAATTATGAAACATGAGACATGAAGTGATACTCACAGCTGAACTCGCTGCAGCCTGTTTGGACTCCTCAGTGAGAAACTCCAACATCAGCTCCACCTTCTGTTTCTCCTCCTGACTGATGTAGTCTGTGTCTGTCAGAAAAAATACAAACACGTGTTAAATACAACATGGAGAGAGTCAACACGTGTTTACCTGCGGGGACGTCACAGAGACTACGTCCAGGTTTTAGACAGTCACTGGTGACATCACAGACAAAGTTCTTGAACAGAGTTGACTAAACAGATCAAGCAGGACCGTGTCGTCTCTGGGAAAGCGAGTCCTACTCTCATTATTACTGTGTAAGCTGATCTGAGGGCTGATCCAGGGTCAGTGTGAGAGTCTACAAATGACATCTGGGAAACACTCAGCTCGGATTCACAGATCCTGTTATAGCTGAAGCGCTGAATATAAACCACAGAGGAAAAAGGTGATTTAAAGAAGTATGGCAGGGCAATCCCATTACTCTGAGCCAAACAGAGAACCCGACAATGGTTCTGTATGTGATCCCAGTCACAGCAGATATCTTCTCCTGATAAACTCCTTATTGAACTGAGAATGTGTTGAAGTGAACACATGGTGGGTGAACAGCATCCTGTGAGCACCCAGTGTGCGTCCTGTGAGGACGTTGTGTCTATCAGTCAGATTTGTTCATTAACTAAGTGCAGTAAATGTCACAGCTCCTCCCTTGTCTCCTCTCTCCTCCCTAACATTCACGCTCTCACTTGATGGCTTTCGATTTGTCTTTCCCCTTCCTCCCCCATCCTTCCTCTCCCCCCTCCTTCACTCAGACATATCTTCTTTCAGTGGAGGAGTCGTAGCTCCTCGCTCTGCTCTGATATTGGCTTGTTGGAGAGCTGCCATGTTGATCTGCAGTGAGAGGTTACAACCACCACACACATTAGGTGGAGGAAGATGGAAGAGAGACAAGACTGACACTATAGGGGACACGGAGACAAATCATGAAGAACAGAAACAGAAAAATGCCGCAAGTTCATCAAACAGGAAGAAGAGTTCAGTTTATTTCCTTATTTTCACGTTTCCTGTAAAACATTAAAAACACACAGAGGGGCTTGTCATGGATATTGAATGGTGTTTACCGCAACCCATAGCAAGTGTGCGTTAGCACTGCAGCTAGCGCTGTGAGCTAGCATCAGCGTGTATCTTCCAGTGAACACAGCTGGACCAAACAGAACCTTTGAACCCAGAACAGATCCAACAGAACCTCTGTACCAGCAGTGTCCAGTCTAACAGTGAACACAGCAACAGAACCTCTGAACCGGCAGTGTCCAGTCTAACAGTGAACACAGCAACAGAACCTCTGAACCAGCAGTGTCCAGTCTAACAGTGAACACAGCAACAGAACCTCTGAACCAGCAGGGTCCAGTCTAACAGTGAACACAGCAACAGAACCTCTGAACCAGATGATTCATTATATATAGATATATGTAAATCTAGATATACGTATATAGATTTATATAATAATTTAATTATTTTTTTATTTTAATTATTTTTATTTATAATATTATTTAATTGACATTAAAAGAAAGAGTTCCATGAAACATTCAGAGACCGTCAGGTTCTGTCTGCGGTGCATTCACCGTCTGTAATAACATCGGGACAGACGAGCGTCTGTGGTGAGTTCACCGTCTTCATGACAGACACAGAAAATCATCCAGATGATGCAACACGAGGTTGCCGTGGAAACAGTTTGTGTTTCCATGGCAACAGTGGAGGATGCTGCAGTGACCGGGCTATCCCCCACAGCGACAGCTCGATACCAGGGCACGCACGCGCACATACACATGCACACACACACTGACTGGAGTTTTTATGCATGTTTCACTCACATGCGTGCAGCGAGAAGTGTTTGCGCTCTGACGAGCTTGTGGTTCCGGTGGTGGCCGGTGGTATTGGTGGGGCAACGGACGAGCCAAGGTACCAGACCACCGGACAGGAGGTGGAGCTGACGGAGGCTGATGAAGTGGAGGAGTCTCCGCCCTCTCCCAACAGGTGCTGGATGGAGTGGAGCTGGAAGCACGGGTCGGACAGGAGGATGGAGGCAGCTCGAGAAGTCCTGGGGGGGCAGAGAGAGAGGAGGTATGTTTATATATTATATTCCAATATTATAGGATAGATTCCCAGAGAACAGAACAGAACAGAACAGTTGGCCCAAGACGTAAGAACGTGTCATGGGAAAGAACGCAGTGACAATAGTAGTAATGATAATAAGAAACAATAAAAATAACAGCAACAAAATAAGTAAACGAGAATAAGATAAAATAAACAAAAAAAAATTATAAAATATAGGAATAAAACATAAAATTGACATACATAATCTACAAAAACACAAACATACACATAGACATATATTGACAAGACAGAAGGGACTTGACTAGAACCACTGGATGAGGGGTGAGAGAACCAGTAGGAAATTAACTTACAGCATGTTTTTCAGAGACTCAGCGGTGCTACGCCAGGTGTTAAGAGTATTTTCATTAGCATCATTAATAAACATGTATATGACATCCAAAAAACAGAGAATCCAAGACTGAGTAGTCAGAGAATGAGGTGGCTTCCAGCGAGTTGCAATCAATTTCTTAGCTGCTGTCAGACCAGCCAGGATGACTCACTTTTTGAGTTTAGAAATATTGAGGGTTGACAAACTATTTAGAGTCAACACACATATAGTTACAGGTACAGTCACTAGTCTAGCAAATCACACAATGTGGATGCAACAATGCCCCAAAATTGTCTGACAGGAGGACAGTCCCAGAACATGTGAATAAAAGTGCCCTGGACTTTCAAAGAGCACTGGTCACAACATGGCTCATTAATAATTTTCATGTGATGTGATATTTCATGTGAGGGGTGAGGTAGAGAGGAGGAACATTCAGAGGAACAATCACAGGCACATTAGAGAAAGATTAGAGGAACATTCAGAGGAACATTAGAGGAACATTCAGAGAACATTAGCAGAACATTAGGGGAACAAATCAAATGTTCTTTTGTAGGATGAAAATAATGAAAGCAGGTATAGGTTTCTGCTCCTCAGCTGACTGTAAAATGTGCCACAGTGTCCATGAGCAGAGTTAGACATGTTGGTAAAAAATGAATGTCCCACTGTTAGCTGTTACTGGTTTGGACAGAAACTCTGGCCTTCGTCTCCTGAGCATCTCTGGTCTTTACATGCTCCTGAAAGGTCAGCTGTGTCCATCTCCACAGGGACCGCCGTGGAAACACAGTGACATTTCCAGTAAAATCTGCTCTGACCTTTTCTTTACAGCAGCCATCATAGTTCACACAGAGAGACTCATCTCTCCATCATCCCGTCGTCACGTGTTCCCTCTCTTCAACTCCACCTCGCTCGATCTCGCATGATCTCCATGATTACCTGATTCTATACAAACAAAGATAAAGAACATCCTGTGATAGAGGAGTCGTGAGAGTCACAGTGAGGAGCTGCAAAATGTCACAGGGCGCTTTCGTCAAACCTTTGTGCTCATCATGTTCCCGCTTTAATTAGAAACCAACAAAAGACCCAATCAGGTTTGTCACGAGGGAAATTATTCAAAATACTTAAACGTAAGATAACTACAAAAGAACTATAAAATAACTACAAGGAAGAGACAAAAGACCATATAATGGATGAGCTCCATGAAAATGAGTAAAATCATCTCATCAACCCTCCTCAGATTCCAGCACAACGTTCTGACCAGTTCATAGATTACATTGTTCTAAAACTAGATTAAACATTTTTTTTCTAATATATCTCCACTATGTAACAGATGTAACACCGCAGAAGGTACTCTTGTACATCTCCTGGACTTGACCAAAATTACACAACTTTTGGTCTCTCATTTTTCATTGTTTTCCTGTGTCTCTAACATCACTGTAAGGCCTGACCCTGAAACCGCTCTGTTAGGACTCTCCAATACATTGAAAAACTTGGATTGCAACATACATACTGCTTTGATTCATGGCATGATGATTGCTAAGAGATGTATCCTGAAACTGTTGTAGTCTGATTTACCTCCCAAGTTTGAGACTTAGTTGAAGGAACGCATTCTACATGTGGAAAGAAACTTTCTGGTAACCCTCTGAAGTTCTCCAGGGTATGGAGTCCAGTGCTAGAACATATGAACGACCTCTCTTTACCCACATACCTTGCTTATGTACCTCCTTGGTAAGATGGACAGCTGTACAGTGAAGTACAGTGAGATCACACTGCTGTGACTTTTGCCCTCTTTCTATTTCACGTCTATATCATTGTTGGGTTTTTCTAATTTTCTTACGTTTGTGTATTTGTGATTGTCGCCCTGTCTCTTACTTGATGTAATTTACAATTTAATCTGAAAACCTTTATAAATACAAAGGTTGATAAAAACCCTCCTCAGATTAAAGCTTGTATATACTCTATATAGTATATACAAGCACATAATATACACACACATATATATATATATATATATGTATGTATATATATTTTTATTTATCTCTGTCTGTCTGTCTGACTATATATGTGTGTGTGGTTGTGTGTGTCTAAACTATCTAATATATAACATATCATATGACTTGCTGGAGCCACCCATAGAAACGCGTCTGTCTGGTCACACACATTAAACAAATGAAGGAACACTGAACAGAACAAACACGGGATGCAGCAGTTTGACTCTCGTTAATATTTTTCAGACTTTTAATCTCGTCCAGAACATTTTGGAAACGACGAAGCAGATTAACTATACATCTGTCTCCTCAGCCAATCAGATTCACTCCTGAATCTCCCATCATGCAACACAACAGAGAGTGAGAGACATGAAAACAAGAAGAGCGAGAGAGAGAGCGAGAGAGAGGGGAGAGAGCGAGAGAGAGAGAGAGAGAGAGGGGAGAGAGAGAGAGAGAGAGAGAGCGAGAGCGAGAGAGAGGGGAGAGAGAGCGCGAGAGAGAGAGAGAGAGCGAGAGAGAGAGAGAGAGAGAGAGAGAGAGAGAGAGAGAGAGGGAGAGAGAGAGAGAGGGGGGAGAGAGAGAGAGAGAGACTAAAACAGAATTAGACAGAAAGCAAGATGAGCAGCAAAAAGAGAACAGGAGGAGGTCTGAGATGGGCGGAAGGAGGGGAGGGAGGGAGGAAGAGGAGAGGGAGGGAGGAAGAGGAGAGGGAGGAGCTGGGAAAGCACCAGAAGAGGCAGCTGAGAGCGAGAGTGGAACAGACGGAGGCAGCTCTGACTGCAGTCAGCTGAGCTCCACTACGCTCACATCTGGATCCATCCAACATCTGGACCAGACCAAACCAGACCAGACCGGACATAACTTTGTCCCCTCAAGAGAAAAAGGAAGAGCTGACAGAGAGTGAGGGGAGATTCTCTTCATCCTCCCACTGACAAAAAACAAACCACATGAGGAAGAAGGGGCCGAGCAAAGGAGATGAGTGCGAATGCTGTCGTCGCCTCACAGTGAAGTGGAGTGGAGTGGAGTGGAGTGGACACGATGCTGACTGCTTCACAAATCTGATCCAGGACTTCAGGGCGAGCTGTGGGCGGCAGATAGCTGGAAGGGGGAGGCTGTGATTCACAAAACAAAGACATGCTACAACTAAGACAGAGCTGCTGCATGAGGAGAGCGACAGAGTGAAGACAGACACAAGCTGACGGAGCACAGACTGCTGAACAGATTCAGGATCAGTTTGTTGGAGAAGGTGCAGAAGGTGCAGTGATGGGCTAAATGGATGTGAGGAGATGAGAGGAAGTCATGCTGAACGCACTGCACGGCTGCTTCAAACATGAGTTCTCTGACGCCGCCACGTACCTGCACCTCCTCTTCCTCCTGCTCTTCAACAGGACACCTGGATGATAAACTTGACTGTGCTCATCATCTTTGAGTCTGCTGTTTAAACCTCACAACCTCTTTTTCATTCTGTTTGTCCTCTGGATGGCTGGTGGGTGGATGCAGTCGCCTCACTCAACATTAACCCGGTCGGACATAAATGAAACAGGCGTGCATCTGTGTGACAGATTGCTTGACACCACAGAGTAAATAATCTGAAGTTAAAGAGTTACACTGCATCACCAGAGGAGGAGAAAACACTTCCACAAACTGGAAGATGAAGATGAGAAGCCTCACAGCTTAGTGTTTGTTTGTCAGGAGTCTGTAAGAGAAATATAAAGACAGAACTCCAGACTGATCCGATGCCTGCAGCCTGCCAGTGGCATCATGTCGTATGTTGCTGGTAATGGCAGTATCCTGCAAGGTGCTGTAGCACCGTCATGGTGGTCTATTGTTGTGTTATTAGTTTGTCTGCAGCTCTCCTGGCTGAGCCTGGTCCAGGCCACCGTCTGCCCGTCTCAGGGCTCCCCCCCGGCGGGTGGATGCCTCTGCACCTCGGACATCCTGAGCTGCACGGCTGTGGGTCTGGACCAGGTCCCTGGGGACGTACCGGTCTCTGCCGTCACTCTGGATCTCAGCCATAACCGTATTGTGCAGTTGGAGTGGGGCAGTTTTGAAGGCCTTTATCGATTAGAGACGTTACGGTTAGCACACAACCAGCTGACTGCCATCCACCCAGGAGCATTTCGAAACAGCTCTGGGATTCTGCTTCGACATCTGGACCTGTCGTCCAATCAGCTTCATGTTCTGGAGCAGCATTACTTCTTAGACCTGCCTGGACTGGAGGAACTGCTACTGTTCAACAACCGGATCATCCACGTGGAGAGCCGAGCTCTGGCTGGACTGGGCAGCCTCCGCAAGGCCTACCTCAGTCATAACCGCCTCACTGACTTCCCCTTCTTTTCTATCCAAGATCACAGCCACCCTCACCTGTCCATGCTGGATCTGTCCTCAAACCGCCTGCCCAAGCTGCCCCTGGAGGATATATCAAACTTACCCCTATCAGTCCAGAGAGGACTGTACCTTCACAACAACTCCCTGGTGTGTGAGTGCTCCATGTACGGACTCTTCCGGCACTGGGAACAGAAAGGTTTCACCTCGGTGAGCGACTTCAGGCAGGAACACACTTGTCTGGTCTTCGGGATACAGAAAGGTACTGTGCGCTTCTTTAAACACGACCGCTACTTTGAAAAATGCAACCTGACGGCGCTGAGCGGGTTGCTGAGGGAGCAAGAGAGCAGCATCTCAGTGAAAGCGGGAAAAGCCGTGTTGCTGCACTGTGTGACCACTCTGACTGGACAGCATGTGACCTTTCTCTGGGTGTCGCCCAATCAGGAGTATGTGGCACCGCCGGGAAACAATGGATCCTTAAAGATGTACACCAATGGCACCTTGGAGATTGTGGCGGCTCGCGCGGCAGATTCTGGTGTGTACTGGTGCATGGCTTTGGACCAACAGCAGAAGCGCAACGAGACCCAGGAGGTCAACGTGACTGTGGTGCTGCACCATGAGAGCGACCCGCACGAGTCCTTCAACACTGGATTCACCACCCTGCTGGGCTGTGTGGTGAGCCTGGTGTTGGTCCTCATGTACCTCTACCTGACGCCGTGCCGCTGCCCTTCCTGCCTCAAGACCTCCACCCCCATCACGGCCACCCCAGGTCAGGGGAACGAGGTTGGTGCAGGAAGCGCCCAATCCTCCATCCTCACCCCAACCCCACCAGCGACCACTGAGGGCCCGGGCCGCAAGGTCAGTACCAACAAGCATGTGGTGTTTCTGGAGCCCATCAAAGAGCAGCAGAATGGCAGACTCAGGGCGGGGCCTGTAGCCGGGGCGGTGCACGGTGGACACTTGGGTCCAGGTTTACTGCTAGAGCCAGAGCAGAGCTCAAAGCTCCACATCCAGTCGCAGCAGAGGGCAGGGGAGACGGACTCCATCGTGTCCGTGTTCTCAGACACTCCCATCATGCTGCCATAGCAACAGCACAAACAGAGAGACTGGCACTATCATCACCTCTCACACACTTCCTTTCTCCTCTGTTCCTCCAGTTATCTCCTTGCCACCTCCCACTGCATCCAGTACTCGACCTGAGCAAGCCAAACCAGTACTCCCACACTGACTCAGAGCTCTTTAAACTTAGACTTTGTTTGCTTTAGGCTGTGAGGCTTTAAAATGCCTGATGAAACACAATCAAAGTGCAATTTTAAGAGATGAAATAACCAAATTTACTGAACTGTTGTTGTTTGCCCAGGTCTGCCCACTAAGCCCTGCAGCCATGTACCAATGCACTGTGACGTGACAGGCTCAAGGGGGAGGCATGATTTTCGAGCAAAACGTTAGGGAGTCCAAAGTGTCAGAAGTAGAAAGAAGACTGAGCCAGGAGAGAGTTAGAGCATGGACCGCTGTCCCTTTAAGCACGGCTTGTACCTTTAATGAACATTTGCTCCAGATGCCTTCTTGTCTCATACAGAGAACAACAACAAATGATCTTTTTTAGAGCTTTTTAGCATTTCCTGTTTTTCTTTTCAGAGTGGGTGTGTCAGTCAATTAGAGCCAAAACAATCTGCTTAGTGTAGCTCTGTCACAATGTGAGGCATTTTATAGGTTAGACAAGTGAGAGGAGAAGAAGAAGAAGAAGAAGGTTTTAGAAAGTAAAAATAGAAACTGATTTAAAGGTACGACTCTCCCTCCTTCCTCCTCCTCCCCTTGCTCTGAACAGGATTACTGTCATCAGTTCAGGAAACCAAGAGAAAGAAGTAAAGAAGTAAAGCAAAGAAATAAAAATTATTTGTGCTGAAGGAGAACAGCTGCAGTTTGAGTTCATTCGAGACTTTTCAAAGGTTTCATCAATCAAAGTGACGAAGGACAGAACGGTCTCTGTGATGAATAAACAGCAGGACTGACATGTTTGTGTTTAGACTGTCTTTACTGTATTCTCTGCACCTCCTTCTCCTGTCCTCTCTTTATCTGTGTGTTAATAAACCTGTATCTGACTGTCCAGGTGAATGTCCGCCTTGTTATTGTGCATCAGGCACTCATCTTGGTGCATGATAATGGAAGTCTGTGTGTTTATTCATAGCCTGAATTATTGACACTAATCCTTCAAACACACAATTCAGTTTCCAACCGCAGACGTCACAGTGAACAACCCGTCTGCAGTACAGACAGAGCAAACTGTAAGAAAATAATTTCCATAAATCAAAGCAGCAGATCAGTCAAAAATCTGTTTGTTCATCAACACCTCCTACTATCATCACCTCCACTGCTGTCATCATCATCATCATCATCATCTCCTGTATTCTGATGAGTGTTTCATCAGGTTCTCCAATTTAAAGTTCCTGTGCGACAGGAAATAAATAACTCAATTATTAAAGTCACAACTGAAGCTCACTCTCCTCCCTCAATAGTCACTCGAGATGGAACATTAGCAGCTCATTCTGACAGATTTCTTCCACTTCTGAAGTGGATTTTAGCACAATGTGTCACCAGGTGTGTCCTCTGCTTGTCCTCACATATGATTGGTTGCAAAGGGCGAAGTGCACGTGAAGCACAAATGGACAGGCAGTGTGGAGAAAAACTGAATAAATACCAGACATATAAACACTAAACTGAATAAATACCAGACATATAAACACTAAACTGAATAAATACCAGACATATAAACACTAACTGGATAAATACCACACAGCTATTACGTCTTTCAAAAACACTTTCTCTGCGGTTACTAGAGTGTTTGAAAACAAACGAGGCAGTAGCTGTATTAACGAAGCTGTCTAATAGCACCATAAATTATATTAATGAAAGAAAGTTAATTTAATTCTCATAACAGGAGGTCATAGTTTATAAAGGCTCACTGTGTTTCAAGATTTATGTTCATTAATGTTCCAAAATGCCCCTTTCTTATTTCACAGTCTGTGTACAACAGTATATTTGATTATATTTTCATGAACATGTCTGTGTGAAACTAAAATACGAGTCGCATACAGTCTGCCTGTCACCGCCGCAGGAGTCATTCATTGTTACTGAAACCATGTTGAAGATGCAGATTCAACCTTTTATTAACTTTTAATCACAACACATTTCGGTGAGCGAATCAAGGATGTCGGTGCAGTCAGCCTGAGTTTAGGTGATGTATTCATTGATGAATGATTGATGTAGTCCCTTTAAGCTCAGTATTGACTGAATGATGTAATGTTAGCATGCTAGCTGCTAGCTGTCCCTGTGTTTCCTCAGGATTTCTGGGAAATAAGATGACACAAAGCTTTGTGGGAAAAATGAATCGAGCACCAACTGTAATTCATCTGCCGCCATAAATCAGTGACGCTGCACGGATGACGCCAGCAGTTGCTGCTGGGAAATGATCAGAAATACAAAGAAACAGAAGTTTGAAGGAGACATGCACATGATTATATCGCAGAACATTAGCATCACGTTAGCATCACGTTAGCTTTAATCTGTGCACAGGAAGTTCAAACTAAAGCTCACTCAGCGTGATTGGTATGTTTTGCGTATATTATTTACTCCCACGGCACACACTCTATATATACACGTATATATATGATATACGTATGTATATGTATGATTCGATAGGACTGAACAGAATTGGACCAAAACCAGAACTTCGGCGTAAAGTGTTGCCCATCACACAGGCAGAAGACGTGATATGGTCCCTAACCCATTATGATGGCTCATGTGTCTACTGAAGGATGTTCAGTCAGACAAGGACGGAGACTGAAGGGTTAATGTGAGGCACTTCTCTGAAATGGAGGGCAAAGCAGCCATGAAATATTCAGGAGGTCTTCCCTCATCTTCATCCCCCACTGCAAGACAAACTGTGAAGACAGACTGATCTGGTATGTGGACTAATCCACTCTGTAGACTCAAGTCAACAGAGGACAAGCTGAAAGCTGTTCATTTAATGAAGTTTCTGTAATGAGTGCTGACACCTTGTTCATACAGCTCACGCCTCGTTTAGTGACTGCAGATAAAATGTTTTTAAAGGTTGACTACTTCGCCATCTTGTTTCCCAGCATGCACGTCTCTGTAGTCCTAACTGAGGTGTGATCAAAGCTTTGACGTGGAGACGAGCACTCAGACATGGAGCAAGCTTTTCTCTGACGTCAGCATCAGTCAGTGGGATGAACACTGAGCTCAGTGAATGTTTGAACTGTTTGGTTGTTCATCATGGATCTCAGATAAACAGCCTCGTCAGCTGATGCTCTGCTTACATTTCTCTGAGTGACAGTTTACTCAAGCATGAAGACAAGCAAGGTCAGAAAAAAAGACAAGAGGAGGACAGTGTTTATGCTCACCGCCGGTAAACAGTTATTGTTGGAGGCATCTTAAATCAAGACGCTGTCGAACTCCAACACCCTGGTATGATACAACAGAGGGAGACAGGAGGGAACAAACACAGACATGAAGACAGACAGGTCACAGAGTGATCCTGGAGACAGCATGAAGGCAGCAGAGGACAGATGAGATGAGCAGGCAAGTGTTATCAGGATCAGGACCATTTTTATGCAGATGACACTGTTTTGTACATGACTGATGAATCTGAAACATTCTAAGAAGAAGTCAGTCAACAGACGCCGGTTTGATCTGAAGGTTTGTTTTTCTTATTCAGTCCCAGCAGGTGTTTTCTAACATTTACATTCACCTGTGTTAAATCTATTCAGTACACACACACACACACAGTGCAGTTTTATGAACCTCCATTAAGTAGGAATCCCCATCTGATCCTTGCCTTCCTTCAGTGCTCTTTCTCTCAACTAAAATGAATCAAATCAATTATTCATGAACAGCAGAGTAAATAAAAGATCCTTCTTCTTTCACATTAAAAAATAAAGACCGATGTCAATATTTAAATCATTTATCAATGTAAAGATGTGAAATCACAAAAGAGACGTGAAATGTCTTCAGATTTCATCTGTGACGTCAAAGTGAATCAAATGATGCTAAAAAAAAACTTCAAATCTTAGAATGGAAACGTTAGCACAGTAACATTAGCATCTTATGAAATCTTGTGAAGTCTTATGAAGCCTTATGGTGTCTAGTAAAGTCTTATGGAGTCTTATGGAGTCTAGTAAAGTCTTATGGAGTCTTATGATGTCTAATGAAGTCTAGTGAATTCTTGTGAAGTCTAATGGAGTCTTAGAAAGTCTTATGGAGTTTTATGAAGTTAGTTTGATGCTGTGGAGTTTCACCTCCGTGGATGTTTAAAAGTCAATATTATCATGATAGTTTGGAGCAGATGATGAAGAAGTCTTTTTAAATTTTGAATTCTGGTGATGGAACTCCAGTTCTAGACCAGAGGTCTGATAATGGACCGGGTCCTTCAGCGCACGGTCCATTAACAAACGACCATGGAGCTCCAAAAGAAGAACCTGAAGTCCACCTCGGTGTTTTACAGTCAGACCTTGACCAACACTGATTAACTGAAGGAAGCCTCCTGCGTCTCATAGACCACCATAGACCATCACTAAATATCAATCACAGACTTTTAGGCTCTTTGCCAGGGGTAACCAAGCTAATGGACCATCAATCTGAGGACGGATTAAAGTGTCACCATAGATATTCTCTGAGTGGATCACTACAGTACATCTTTGTGTGATGGGTGGTGTGTGCTGATCACTACAGTACATCTCTGTGTGATTGGTGGGGGTGTGGCTGCCATCGACCACGATCAGAGATAACCTTCAGAGATAACCTTCTTTACCACATCAACAAAAAAAAAACAACTGAAAAGACAATGTGTCATCCTGAAGACACTCCGTGATGCTTCATGTTTTCAGTATGAACAGGAAGTACCATGGCAGAATCATCAGGTCAGGTCTGAAATGTTTCCCTCTCTGACTCTGCAGGCTCAGCAGCTCACTCACATCGGGCCGGGTTCAGAACAACGAGCTCCCCCGAGCCCAGCCTCTCATGCTCCAACGCTGCTAAGCTAATTAGCCTCAGTCTCAATCTAATCTGTGATGCTGCAAGCTGCTCTGATGTCTCTCAGCCCGAGGTAATGGACAATAATTAGCACCATTGATTTTCTACACAGAGGGGGAGGAGGGGGAGGAGGGAGGAGGAGGGGAGGGTGGGAGGCTGTTAATAGTCCTGATGTGCACAGAGACACGATGGTCAGACAAATACTGCAGAAGAAGAAACAAACATGGACATGAGGAGCAGCCACAGTGCTTTATATGAATTATGATATTTATACACATCTATGACTTATACCAGACTCCAGACGTGGTTTTGTTTTTATATTTCACACCTCATGCTGCGAGTCCTCCATCGTTTATGACTTTGACCCAGACCAATCTCCTGGAGACAGGTTCCCCTGGCCTAGTTGGTCCTGCTGGGTTCTGCTGGAGCCCCACATAAATGGAACAGTGCCGCTCTGATTTATTACACGCTAACACTTCAACACAAAACCCATTAGCACAGCAGACTCTATGGGAGTGACATGAAACGAGTTCAGAACACAGCAGGAGGCTCAAGGACGACGGCCCTGGACCAGCTCACGGTCACCCGCTGGTCGGCTGTACGTGACACACATAAATGGTAAATGGTAAACTTATATAGCACCTTTCTAGTCTTCTGACCACTCAAAACACTTTTACACTACATATCTCATTCACCCATTCACACAAGGTGCTAAGTACGTAAGATGTACGTAAGTAAGTAAGATGTCATGATCAACTACAGGTCAACTACAATAATCTAAGCTAAATGTGAAGCTTAGATTAGCATAAAGACTGGAAACAGAGGGAAACTGTTAGGATGGTGCAAACTGTTGTAAACTGGTTAACGTGATGGTGAGATGAATAATCTCTAAACACACAGACGATCGGCAGTGTGTCCGTTTTCAGGTGGATTGTGGGTAATAATTGTCATCATTGCATTGGTTCTGGTGGCTCTGGTGCCTATGTTGGTTTGGTGTCTCTGCTGGATCTGTTGGCTCTGTTGGTTCTGGTAGTTCTGGTGGTTGTGTTGGTTGTGTTGATTCTGTTGGCTCTGTTGGTTCTGGTGGTTGTATTGATTCTGGTAGTTCTGGTGGTTGTATTGGCTCTGTTGGCTCTGTTGGTTCTGATGGTTGTATTGGTTCTGGTAGTTCTGGTGGTTGTGTTTGTTCTGTTGGCTCTGTTGGTTCTGGTGGTTGTATTGGTTCTGTTGGTTCTGTTGGCTCTGTTGGTTCTGGTGGTTGTACTGGTTCTGTTGGCTCTGTGCTGTGAGACCTGACGGGTCTGGTCGTGTTGTGTTTAAACAAATATAGAGTATCCGGATCTTTCCCTGGCTCACCTCAGAGGAGCCGGTTCCGCCCGCTGTGGACGACTCTAATGCCTTTACTGATTTCAACAATTACGTTACTGGTCACACAGAGTCCATTAATGGTCAGTCCGCCTTCCTGTGGTCTCTGCAAACATCCATCAGCAGAGAAACACATCACGACTCTGTCAGGGAACCTCGCCATGTTCAGTCCCCAGTGTCATGGAGCCGGACATGTCGGCAGTCACATCTAACTCTGTGCTCATCGACTCCCCATCAGAACCTGGCCAGACCACCGGCCCGTGTTTATATTCATGTGAGACTCTCATGACTCAGACAAGGAGGACAACTGCAAAGTGCTGAGTCATACTGAAACAGGAGGTCACATGACGGATGGATATAACATGACATACGGATAAGAACGCTGAGACAACGACCACGCTGGGCGGACGGAGCTTCTGATTAACATCAGGACACTGAGCTGATGAAGAGACTTTAAAATAAGATGTTTGATCAGGAAGGAAGACAGAACATCATCAGAACCAACCTACAGAATCTATGAAGGTGGAGCAGAACAACCAACGGACATCAAAAACAGCAACCATCTGTCTAATCAGAGCTCGGAGGCGGAGTTTATCATCACTAACAAAAGCTGACATTATCACAGTTTGGACGCGCTCATATCTCACAGAAACACCTTCCTGTGACTCTGAAACCAACAGCGCTTATTTCAAATTCAAGGGGTTCCCAGACCAATTAGCTCAAATTCAAGTATCCAAGGCAGCATAGATAAAGGTTCATGAACAGACTTGAGTTCAAACATTTCTTTGGCATCCACATGAATAAATTCAAGGACTTTCAATGACCCAAGGCTGTTTCCAAAGTCTTTTCACTCAAATCCACAAACTTTCAAGGACCCTTGGGAACTACGTATAACATCAGCAGAGTCAAGGTCTGAACTACAAGAACCCAGTTCAGGGTCCTGGTCCAGATCCTGAACCACCCGAGGACTTCAACCAAAGAGTGGACACCCAGACCAGGTGCATCATGGGTTAAAAACTCACCCCTGTCGGTCTCCATCCACAAGGATCCGAACCAGGATGCCGGTCACAGCCACCAGGATGGGGTAGTGGTCGACACTTTCCAGACCTGAAACACAAAGCTCCGATTTCAGTTGGCCCTGAATGCAACGTTTACACACAGGTTCATCACGGAGCTCTCTGACTGGTCGTCTGCTCCAGACTCAGCACGATGGACACACTCATGAAATGTGTGTGTGTGTACCTGGCAGTCTCAGGTTGACGACTCGGTCAAACAGGTTCTTCTCGGCAGTCACTCTGTTCAGCACCTGGTTCAACAACTGAAACAAACAGGACTTATTATTTCATGACACAGAGGAAGGCTCTCCTCAGCACCTGCACCTGAAGATGTACTGACTCACCTGAGCGAGTCGCCTGAGCAGCAGCTCTGCAGATGGGCGGGACCAGTCGAGGAAGATCTCTGGAACCAGAGTGACCGTCATCTCCAGGACCCGCAGCAGACTGACTGACAGGTCGAAGCACGTTGCACACACCTGGAACAAGTTCACAGGTCAGTCTACAAGTAAGTCACAGGTTGTCACACACTGAAGGCTCAATACAGGTGTTCAGTTCCTCAAAGTTTACCTTCAGCTGACGAGTGTCCACAAAGTTTCTCTCTGGACGTTCAGCAGCCTGCTGGATCTGACAAAGGAGAGATGACAGGGGACAGAGGACGGAGAGGACAGAGGAAAGGAGAGAGGAGGGGAGAGAGGAGATGGATCATCACTGACACTGATGGAGGCTGCTGTTGGATGATGGGTCACTACAGTCTGCTGTTGGGTCAGAACCAGTGGTTCCGCCCAAATATTCAGCCCAGTGTTCCCCCGGCTGGTGTTAATGTTCTCTCACCTCTTGGATCATCCCAATGAACTCGGAGAAGGCCCAGTTGAGTTGGTTGAGGACGCTGTTGAGGAAGGAGGCAGCCATGTCTTTGTCCATGCTCAGCAGCTCTGCCATGTGTTTCTGCAGCAGCAACGACGGACAGGGCTCTAAACCAATCAGGCGACAGGAAAGGACAGGTAAACAACAGAACAGTCTAGATGGTTGCAGTGTACTGTGAGGACCCGGATGGCGAGTGTTGAACAGTTCTGTATACTTCTCAAGAGGATGGACCAGCAGCATTTGGCAGCATAAGAAGCTGCTGGAGCTGAAGCGGTGGAGGTGAATACCTCAACATACGAACTGCTACACTCTAAATGTGTTGATGTTACACACCTGTTATCAGGTGAATGGTGTCTCTGTCTGTAACTTTGGGCTCTGGGTTAGGAGAAGTTTACTGCCACCATCTGTAGTTGGTGTAGCTCATGTTAAAACTCAAGTACAGCTGTCCATATTTATCTGCACGTGACTTTAACGGTTTACATGTGAGTTTATTAACATGTACGGCCCCTTTAAAAATGACAGGTGAAGATATTTAGAACGCAGCAGCAGGAGATGAAGGGTTAAAGAAGGACGAGGAGGAAGAGGACACTGTGGAGTCAAGTGTTGATTAAATGTAATAATCCAGTTTGTCCTGTGTGCCCTCCTGCTTCTGTGTCCCAGCTGGGATCAGCTGATCTGTTAATCAGCTGTGAAACATGTTTTATTACAGAGAACAGACAGGGGTCAGAGAGCGGGAACAGGTTCTGACTCAAGTCAGTTTAATAACAATGTCTCTGTGGGATGAACCAAACAGACCAACCATGACTGAGATGATGTTTGTACACATCTTCTTCACGCCTGGAACTGGGTCAGATTCAGTCCATTTACCCTCAAAATGAGGTGGTAGAAACAGTACTGCTTTTGTCCACAGGGACCACCAGAGTCAAAACAACATTAAAGCATGTAGATGCTTTAAAGAAGAAGATCTATATCTACCATCTAACAGACAGTGAGGAGCTCTACGTGACAGTGAGGAGCTCTACGCGACACTGAAAAGCTCTACACGACACTGTGGAGCTCTGTGTGACACTGAGAAGCTCTACGTGAAACTGAGGAGCTCTACGTGACACTGAGGAGCTCTACGTGACACAGAGAAGCTCTACATAACTCTATGGAGCTCTATGGAGCTCTACGTGACTCTGAGGAGCTCTACGTGACACCGAGGAGCTCTATGTGACACTGAGAAGCTCTACACAACTCAATGGAGCTCTACGTGACTCTGAGGAGCTTTATGTGACTCTGAGGAGCTCTACATAACTCTGTGGAGCTCTATGTGACTCTGAGGAGCTCTACGTGACACCGAGGAGCTCTACATAACTCTGTGGAGCTCTATGTGACTCTGAGGAGCTCTATGTGACACTGAGAAGCTCTACACAACTCTATGGAGCTCTACGTGACTCTGAGGAGCTTTATGTGACTCTGAGGAGTTCTACATAACTCTGTGGAGCTCTATGTGACTCTGAGACAGACAGACAGTGAGGACGATGAAGAAAACTTACTTTGGAAACTAGCAATGGACAGATCTCCTGAAAGACATGCAGACAGAGGGGAGGCCATCATCATGCAGGAGGCAGAAGACCAAGAGAGGAGCACAAAGAGCTTTGAAACAAAGAGGACGAACACTCGGCAAAGCTTAGCTTAGCACAAACACTGCAAAGCAAAGCTTAAAGGGACAGTTTGGGATATTCGACATGAATCTGTACGGCATCCCCGTCAGTAGTGTCGCACAGCCACACCAACTTACCCCTGACAGTGTCCTGTGGGCCGCGTTCTGTCCAGGTTTGGTCAGCAACAAAAGTAGTCCGGCAGGTTTGCTGGGACACTTAAATAAAAAGTATGCAAGATGACATACGAGGGTTGGGCTGCCCGGAGAGAGCCTGGGGGGGCCAAAAGAGCCGGGTCGGAATGGGGCACTTTAAAAAGCGCCCCATTCAGACGTGGCCCTCGTCCGCAAACGAAACTAAACAGTAGTGGTCACTTGCAGCAGCGCAGAGATACAAAAAGAGAGAAAGTAGGGCCAAGTGATTACGAGGTGTGACTTCTTCGTGGACATCGGTTTTGTGATGCAAATAAATCACTCTTTTGAACACATGCTGTTTTGAGAAGAAAACCTTTGTTTTGTCCCAGCAAACCTGCCGGACTACTTTCGTTGCTGACCAAACCTGGACAGAACTCGGCCCACAGGACACTGTCGGGGGTAAGTCGGTGTGGCTGTGCGACACTACTGACGGGGATGCCATACAGATTCATGTCAAATATCCCGAACTATCCCTTTAACCTAGCACAAACTAGGGATGTAACAATTACTGGTATTACAATAAATCACAGCGAAATTTTACACAATAAAAATGACCATTTATGTTTAAATTAATCTCATTATTGCGGTGGATTATCGGGATATGTAATAATAGCCTCATCCAATTCTCGCAAGCGTCAAGCAGTATCTATCCTCCTAATATGCAACAACGTTTCCATTTTCGTCTTGAGATACGTAGGAGCTGCTAGCTGAGCAGCTACTAGCCGTGTTAGCAGTTGCTAAGTGTCTCCAAATGAAAGGGAACAGAAGGCACCCAGTCTACTGTCGGTCCACTGAGTGCAGCCGACGTGATGTAAAATTCATTAATTCATTCATTAATGCTAGGAAGAACATAGGGTGATATTAATAATAATAAATAATAAGATAAACATTATAATATTTAAAATAATATTTATAATAGCGAGTTATGCTGTCTGTAACTTTAGCTCCAGGAAATAAAATAAAATGCTGTTCACTGCATTTCACTGTAAGAATGTACACTCATTTTCTCACACAGACACACTTCTTATGTATGAATAAAATATGTACTTTGTTTACATATTTTGTTCAGTTAAAATAAACTCTCTTTTTGCCCCTTTAAGTTTCATTTTGATGAGATTTTGGCTTATAATGTTTTAGTATGATCAGAAAAAGATTTCATGAAATTATTTCAATGTTTGTGTTTTTTGGATATTTGCACAGCAAGTAAGATTATTATGATAATATCGTTGACCGTGATAATTTGGTCACTATAATTGAAATATCAAATTTTCCATATTGTTACATCCCTAGTACAAACACTGCAAAGCAAAGCCTAGCTTAACACAAACATAACAACCACACAACCACAACTGGTCCTAGTCAACCCCAGGTCCAGGCCCAGTCCTAAGTAAAGATGTTAAAACATGTTAAATTGATTGAGATGAAATATTGTTGTTCATGTTCCCTTCAGGATGTTACAGTTAAATATGAAACTACAGTTTGATGTGAGCATGTCGGCTACAAATGTTGGTGAGTTTAAATGCACGCGTGCAGATGTGTTAAATGTTACATGTTCTGTACATGTTGTCATTGATCAGTAATAATCACGTTACATGTCCTGTTCACGTCAGTAATGATCACTGATTACAGATCAATGACACAGACTTTACAAACTGGTGTGACTTCTCTTGGTTCTTCAGGTAGCAATATGAAATCAAACAGCTCTGTGGTAAAAATAAACCTGCTGTAGACAGACCGTCATGGCCTCAGTTTATTTTTGGAGATCCGTGACAGAAAAGGAAGACTTGGACCAGAACCAGGTCCCATAACATCCTCGAACAAAGAACAGAAATGAGAAGAAACATGAACAAACAAAATATTAAAAAACACCACATACTCTGCAAACTGGGCAGGTTGGCATCCTCTGGTTTGGTCTTCAGGAGGTGAGGAAGACGAGTGTACCTGTACCCGAAACCACAACCCTGAAAAATAACAAGGACCAACAAGTATTCAGAGTTTTACTGACGTACTAATACTACAATGCGATGCTAAACAAGTTAAAGAGGTTGTCTTTTGTGATTCACAGCTGTGGGTTTGATCTCACCCTCCACAGTCTGACCAGGATCCAGTTGGTCTGAGCCCACGGTCTCTGTTCATATGGAGCCAACAGGTTCCTCATCATGGCCACGCGTCTGAAACGAAACCAACGTTCATCAACATGTCAATTCTTTACCGACAAACAGAACCTGGACATTGATAGACAGAGGTCATTAGATAATTACAACATTAACACAGACTGGGTGGATCACAACAGTGAGTGTGTGTTACCTGTTCCGACTATTTGTGGATCACAACAGTGATCCGCCAAAGTTTTAATGTGAAGACAGTTGGGATCATAATAATGAACTTTACATCAAACTAGTAAGACGTGTCGTCTGCATAGAATCGGACCTAAAGGTCCAAAACCAAAACCAAACATGGAGTCCTGAGGCCTGAGGCTCCTGATGTGGAAATTCAGAATCAGCTGATGATAAAATACTTAATGTATGTATGTTTTTATTAATAAAATCAGAAGATTACTGACCTGAAATCAGCTTTTTAGTAAGAGGAGAACCAAACACTCACTGTTCCTCCGGGATCCTCTCCACCGCCCTGAGGGATTGTGGGTAACAGACGTAGCTGGCGAGGGCCTGCATCAGGGAGTCTTTGATATCTGACAAGAAGAGAGACAGGAGAGGATCATGGGAAATGAACATCATCATCACGCTGTTAGTGACGTGGAAACAGGAAGTAACAGTCACACGACAGAGCAGCAGGACGTCCAGTGGTCAGCTGATTACTTCAAACCCTGTGGAGTCTGAACGCATCACCGGTGACAAGAAGCTTACTCATGTCGAAGTTTGTTACCAACAACTGTGTGTGTGTGTTACCTGTTCCGACTATTCGTGGATCTGCGAAGTGTTTGGCGAGGATAGCAGCGAGTTGGGTCAAAGTTTCTTCGTATCCTGAGGATGTAAAAACACACGTATCTACTGGTGTCATTACTGATTACACCCCCTCACCTCACCCTCTTCCGTGTTTATCTCTGTCTGAATGCAGAGTTCAGTTTGTCTGTTCTGGGATGCTGTACAAAGACAGTGTTTCAACATGGAGGAACCTCGTACCTGGCATCTCCTCCATGCTGTTGGCAGGACTGAAGTAGTTCTTCAGGGCGCTGTATGCATTCATGGCCACGTTGAGGTAGAATTCTGGAGTAAAGGCGAACAAAGAGCCGGTGTTGTCGGCGTGTTCAATGGTCCGAATACAAACACACAGCAGCCAGTACACATCCAACATCTTGTCCTGGACAGACGGACAGACAGACAGTCAGAGTCAGCAACGTCAGTGTCTGAGAGGTGAAAACAGCTAACGTGACAAACATGTGTGGAGGATCACCTTGGAGTAGATGGTGGCGTTGATCCAGGCCAGTCTCCTGCTGAGATGGTTCAGCTTCTCTGCAAAAACCTTCTGGCTCTTCTGGAGCTCCTCCAGGATGTCCGGTCTCTGGAAGACACAAAACAGACAGGCTGGACACATCTACTATGGACAGAATGAATATGCTGATATATGAGCCATAATTCTCTCTCAACATGTCCACATTTAACTGTATACATGTGGAGCATTGTAATTGGTTTCTTTATTATAAGCTGATGGAGCTGAAGGAGATTACCCTCGCTGGACATCGGGCAATCTTCTCCTCGGTGTCCTTTAGAGCGACGGCGTATTCGTGGACATCATCAGAAACCACGACCATCTGGGAGAAGAAGAGCCATGTTATGTTGTGGTTATGTTGTGGTTACGTTGTGGATACTCTCTGGTTACATTCTGGTTATGTTCATGTTGCACTCATCCAGACGTATGCACCTATCAGAGGAATTCTGTTTGACCCAATTCATGTGTTTGTTTCATGTTCGGTTGGACCTTTTCAGAGAACACAGCTCACATTTTATAAGACACTAAAACCAGTCCGGCGCAGGGAGGAGAGCAGTTACTGGTGAATAAAAGTGCCTGTCCTGTCATCAGGGTTACCTTCACACTGAAACAGCTGGGCCAATCAAATGGGAGCATTATAAACATAAAACACATGATGACGATATGACCAGATAGAGCAGAGGATGGAGGAGCAGAGAGGAGAGGATGGAGGAGCAGAGGATGGAGGAGCAGAGAGGAGAGGATGGAGGAGCAGAGAGGAAAGGATGGAGGAGCAGAGGATGGAGGAGCAGAGAGGAGAGGATGGAGGAGCAGAGGATAGAGGAGCAGAGGATGGAGGAGCAGAGGGGAGAGGATGGAGGAGCAGAGGATAGAGGAGCAGAGGATGGAAGAGCAGAGAGGAGAGGATGGAGGAGCAGAGGATGGAGGAGCAGAGAGGAGAGGATGGAGGAGCAGAGGATAGAGGAGCAGAGGATGGAGGAGCAGAGAGGAGAGGATGGAGGAGCAGAGGATAGAGGAGCAGAGGATGGAGGAGCAGAGAGGAGAGGATGGAGGAGCAGGAAGGAAACATTCAGGATGAACGTATGCAAACATTATTCATGGGCACGCTGCAGGTCAGCTGACAGGTCAAAGAGCCTCATGGGGATTAATGAAGCTTCACTCATTAGAAGCACTTTGTCTCCTCACTGTCAGAAACACTGACACAAAGAACCAGGACGGCACCGAGCTCTCCAACCAATCCTCAATCATCACACAGCCGAGTTTCTAGAGATTCATCAATCTGTCGCTGAGAGCAATGATTCAATCTAAACTCATCAGAACACCAACGTCTGTTCAAGGTGGAGGTAAACTTCAAACACACGTATGTAATACTGTAATAACACATATATTATGCAGTATATATTACAGTGTAATGACACATGTATGTTACATACAGTGTGTAATGGCAGTACCATCAATGGTGCACACACACTCTCACCTTTCCCAGCTGCTGATGAACACTTAGGTTGTACATCATCACGATCCCGTCAACAATTTCCAGCAGGGACTTGTCTGCGATTGGCTGGTCAGGCTCCTCCAGCGGTCGCCCCAGCAACAGGCCGTCGTTACCATGGCTCCCCTCAACTTCAGGTGGAAGACAAACAAACATGGAAGAAAAGAAAGAATAGACACAGTCAGAGAGGACAGGGTGGAGCCCTGATAACTTGAGAACCGGCCTTACACCGGCCAGTCACAGCTCTTAACAGGATCAGATGAAGTCTACATGAGGACACGTTATACGTTACAGGACAGGAGAGACTACAGGAAGCTTCCACTAGTGACACATTTTTAAGATAGAATAATTTACTGAGAATCGTGAACACACACGTGAACGACTCCACGCGCTTTACACAGCAAGTTTATTTAGTTGAATGGAGGCTACTGAGACCAGGTGCATTGTGGGTAATATAGGACTGAATGTAAGACGCCATGAGGCGTTCAATGACTCACTGTCCTCCTCAGTCCTCTGCTCCACGGCCAGTGTGCGGACTTTGACCTTCTCCGGCTGCGTGAGCGGCCGTCTGGGCGTCATGAGGCTGACGGCAGCCGTGCTCAAGAAACGATTGGCCCGACCCAGAGTGGGAGAACTCAACCAGCTGGGCCTCGCCAGAGCTCCACCCATCGCCACTGCACCAAACGGCCTCTGTGGTTTAAAGGGTTAACGTGATGAGCGCCCAATCTGCTGTTAATTACACACATTAATGATGCTCATGAATAATTCATGAGTTTGATGTGTAACTGCTCACCTGAGCGGCTCCGCTCTCCTCGTCCTCATCCAGGTCGTCCATTGATGTGGCCTGGATCTCTGCAGGGTCGATGATGATGTTAGCTTTACTTGCCAGGTCATCTGTCAATCAAAAAAAAGAACCATCACATTCTAATTTAATTAAAATATACATTCAAATATATTTTTGAGCACATCAGTCCAGTCACAGATCCTGAACCCTGACCAGGGTTTATTCACTGAAGTCTACTGAAGTCCAGACCTCTGTGGACAGACAGATTCACCTTTGAGTGTCTTCTTCAGGTGGGACAGGAGTCCTCCGAGTCTCTGCAGGTCAAAGTAGTCCACCTTCCCATTGTAGAAGAGTTGAGGAGGGACGTATGCCTCTGGAGGAAGACGATAATAATAATTGAAAAAGATAATCCTGACAGTGTGTATAATGTGTGTGTGTGTATATATAGCCGATCGTCTCTGTGTCATACCATCGCTGCCAACGCTGCCCGGACTCTTCCTGTTGCCGTCATCCCAGCTTGCCCTCACAGCCGTGATGAGGCGGTGAAGGAAACACACCATGTACTCAGGAGGACACAGAGCTGTGGGGTGCTGGAAAACAAACACACACACACACACACACACACACACTTGAACCAAACAGAGACTTCCACTGCATATTTTCCATCATGTTAGGAAGGAGAGTGAGGTGAGGGGGCTATATATATATATATCAGGAATTAGATGTCAGTAAATTAGACTGTCGAGTAGACCGGACCTTTAAAGCTTATAACATTACAAACACAAGCTGCTCTTCTGACTGGAGAACTGGCGCCACCTGCTGCTGATCCTGAGAACACCGAGCGTTCATTCTCATTTCCTCACATTTACACAACATTCAATAAAATGTGACGTCATGTCTTGTGGGAACTGGTGCAGCACGCGCTGTGCTCTTACCCCTCTGTTGCTGGCGTTTTCTTGTAGAAACTTTCTGAACTTATTCAGGAAAATGTAGCGAGAGGCTTCTCCCTGAAAGAGACACAAAGATAGAAAACTGATCAGCTGAGCTCAGCGAACGTCAATTAAACATCCAGTCAGACGCTTGATACGATTAAACTCCAGCTTTTTAATGAACTCTGTTACTGCGAGCTGGAGAGTCGACTCAAACTCTGAAGAGTTGGAGGTGGATCATTCCTGTGTGCAGACATACATACCGTAGTTTTGTCTTTGTTGTTGAGCAGCAACTTCAGGATTTGTACCTGCAACTCTTCGACCACTGAGAGGAGAGAGTCACACTGTAAAACAATGTCTGTTCTCACACTATATAACTTTGGGCTCCGGGTGAAACTGGATCAGATTTTATGGAGAAAATGTTTTCTGGTTTTCCCTCTGATGTCCTCCGGCTGCTCCGTCTCAACTCTCTGTGATTTACTGATGGACAGAGTAAATCTGGGACTGACTTTTAGTGGTTGTGGGATTTCATTATAAACTGGAGGTGACATTGATTGTTCAGTTTGTAAGAAGCGTTGTTAAAATTACCCGAGAAGCCAAAGTGACACATTCAGACATCAACAAACAAACAAAGAAACTCAATTTACAAAGTTTGATATGAGTAAAAGTACTTTGAATGAATCTCTTTGATCTCACAGATGAACAGATTGTTTATTCTGTGAATAAAAAGAATGAGGAATATGATGGCAGACGTCAAACAACATTCCAACCTTCGATCCTCTTCTTCAGCCTCTGGCAGCCTCGCTCATACGCTCGCCGCCTCAGGCGCTCGTCTGCACTTTCATCTGCAGGCTCACGCTCATCCTTCCCCTGAGACTCAAACACAGAGCGAGCACTCACTCACAGAATTCATGACATAAGTAAGGTAACTAAGTACACATACTGGACCTCAATACAGTCAAGGTACTTGTACTTCCCTTGACTGTACAAGGGGGGGGGGGGGGGGGGGGGGGGGGGGGGTTACCTCCTTGTCAAAGTGCGTGGGCCACCAGGTGGTCGGGATGAGCTCCTCTAGCCCTGCCTCCTTCACCCTCAGAGGGGTCTTGATGTAAAAAAACACGACGGAGCGCAGAACATCGAATGTGAACTCTGTCAAGGACAACACTGAAGCTCACTCGTGATTCTAACGCTTCATTTGGATCTCTGAGACGGGTCAGTGCCAACACAAGGATATAAGACGTTGTTGAGCAGGTACTTCCTGGACTTCTCGTGGTGCAGGATGGCCGTTGTCAGACGCAGGTAGTGGATCTGAAACAGAGGAAGCAGGTGAGTCCAGAACTCAGTCAGTCCAGAACCAGACTGTCTGTCTTTTTTACAACAGCAAATGATTAAAGTCATACTGACTGTCTTAGATCTAAAGCAAAAGATAATGACAGAACCAGGACCAGGTCCAGGTCTAAGACCAGGTCCAGCACCAGTACTGGTGTGGGATGTCCTACCTGGAAGCCCAGGTCTGGGATGATGGGGGAGAACCGATAGGCCCTCAGCAGAGACATCATGAGCTGCTTCAGACACTCATTCACCTCGTAGTCCTGAAGACAGACATACAGACAGACAGACAGACAGACAGATGATGCAAACCAGGTTTCTATGATTCTGTGTGTGTGTGCTGACCTCCATCAGTAGCCAGAACAGGTCCAGGAGCTGTTGGATCAGCGGGTGTTCATTGACGGAGCCTCCCCCCTCCAGAATCCCCAACAGGAAGTTCATCAGCACGTCTTCCACCAGGTAGACTTTACACTGAAGACACCACAAACAACACCGTCACCACCAAATGAAGAAGTTCTTGATAAGCAGGTTCTGACGGTAAATACTACAATACCCACGAGACTCAGCTGCTGTTGCAGCTGCTGGAGTACAAAGACATTTTCTCACCATGAGTGGAGCAAAGTGGTTGAAGATGTGAGCCAGAGTGACAAGGACTGTGGGTTCTCCATGAAGCCTCCAAGACGTAAAGTCTTTGTCCACCAGCTTGTCCTCCTGCACACAGACGTGGACAGACTCAGAACAGGAAGTTCATTCACTGTATCTGAATCAGTATAAGCTCATCACAACAACCAAATGAAGTCACAGTGTGACAGGACATCACCTGTCCTACCTGAGTGTCGATGGCAGTGGACAGCACGTTCTTCATGTAGCCCAGCAGTTTGTGAGCTTTGGTCAGGTCTGTAGTCGGGGGGTTCTGGAGGGGCAAGTACCCGTCCACAGGGTACGTGAGTCACACTCGGGTTAAAGACGCGAACAAGGTGAGGTGATGAAGAAACATACAGACCAAAAACCTGCAGAAATCATGCTTATCATGTGCAGGGTATTCACGGTACAGGTCAGGCGTGCTGTGCCTCATGTGGACAGAAAAAGGATATCTGAGAGGTCTGCTGCCAAAGTTAAAGGCCACTGACTCTTTGAAGGACAGACTGATGGCAGGAAAGTACGCCACGCCCGGACCCATCTTAATGTTGGTGAAGGCTGTGCCCAGAGACTGCCCATTCCTGCAGACAAACTCGACAACTCAGTCACCGTTTATAACATGACATGTTTCTCTTGTTGTTGTCTCAGGCCTCGTCTTTTCAGACTCTTTCTATGTTCAGTTCATCAGCCTGTCTAAAGTCAGTCTGTCTAAGGTCAGTCTGTCTAAAGTCAGTCTGTCTAAGGTCAGTCTGTCTAAGGTCAGTCTGTCTAAGGTCAGTCTGTCTAAAGTCAGTCTGTCTAAGGTCAGTCTGTCTAAGGTCAGTCTGTCTAAGGTCAGTCTGTCTAAAGTCAGTCTGTCTAAAGTCAGTCTGTCTAAGGTCAGTCTGTCTAAAGTCAGTCTGTCTAAGGTCAGTCTGTCTAAGGTCAGTCTGTCTAAAGTCAGTCTGTCTAAGGTCAGTCTGTCTAAGGTCAGTCTGTCTAAAGTCAGTCTGTCTAAGGTCAGTCTGTCTAAGGTCAGTCTGTCTAAAGTCAGTCTGTCTAAGGTCAGTCTGTCTAAAGTCAGTCTGTCTAAAGTCAGTCTGTCTAAGGTCAGTCTGTCTAAAGTCAGTCTGTCTAAAGTCAGTCTGTCTAAGGTCAGTCTGTCTAAGGTCAGTCTGTCTAAAGTCAGTCTGTCTAAAGTCAGTCTGTCTAAGGTCAGTCTGTCTAAGGTCAGTCTGTCTAAGGTCAGTCTGTCTAAGGTCAGTCTGTCTAAAGTCAGTCTGTCTAAGGTCAGTCTGTCTAAAGTCAGTCTGTCTAAGGTCAGTCTGTCTAAAGTCAGTCTGTCTAAGGTCAGTCTGTCTAAGGTCAGTCTGTCTAAAGTCAGTCTGTCTAAGGTCAGTCTGTCTAAAGTCAGTCTGTCTAAAGTCAGTCTGTCTAAGGTCAGTCTGTCTAAAGTCAGTCTGTCTAAAGTCAGTCTGTCTAAGGTCAGTCTGTCTAAGGTCAGTCTGTCTAAGGTCAGTCTGTCTAAAGTCAGTCTGTCTAAAGTCAGTCTGTCTAAGGTCAGTCTGTCTAAGGTCAGTCTGTCTAAAGTCAGTCTGTCTAAGGTCAGTCTGTCTAAGGTCAGTCTGTCTAAAGTCAGTCTGTCTAAGGTCAGTCTGTCTAAGGTCAGTCTGTCTAAAGTCAGTCTGTCTAAGGTCAGTCTGTCTAAGGTCAGTCTGTCTAAAGTCAGTCTGTCTAAGGTCAGTCTGTCTAAGGTCAGTCTGTCTAAAGTCAGTCTGTCTAAAGTCAGTCTGTCTAAGGTCAGTCTGTCTAAGGTCAGTCTGTCTAAAGTCAGTGTAGAAGAAGACTTTGCCCTTCACACTGAGTATGTGCTAAGCTAAGCTAACCAGCTGCTGTGCAGCGTCATGTGATCTGAGCTGTGTCTCAATTCAGGGGCCGCATCCTTCGAAGGACGCATTGAAGGCCAATTACGTCACAACGCTGTGCGAAGGCTGTCCCAGTTCGAAGGCTCCTTCAAATGCAGCCTTCTTTTTAGGGGGTGCAGCACAGCTATCCTTCGCGGCCTCACATATCCCAAGATCCTTTGCGTGCCGCTGTTCAGTGCCAGGAAACATACAACAATGATGACACCAAGCGGCTACGTTAAAAGTACCAACTGACAGCAGGTGCACAGCTGGTGACGCGACCAGGAAAAGCTTCGAAGAGTAGACCGTCTCATTTAACAACAGCTGATGCGGCCTATGTCGCCTTCCAAGGCCGCTAAGGCTGCATCCTTCGAAGCACGCAGCCTCTGAATTGGGACACAGCACTTGTCTCAGAGCAGTTAGTTTACGTACAGGCAGAACGTGATGGTTCCCTCATCCAGGTCTATCAGGCAGCTCACAATGTCTCCGGCCGCCCACGACTGAGGAAACATCAACTGCTATCAGCATGGTCCATCATGGTTAATATCATCTCACACACACACACACACACACACACACACACACACACACACACACACACACACTTTATGAATCTACGTCAGCATCTGGTTTCTGAACTGTTGTTCACCTTCCCGTAATTCGTGGTCGTCACGTTCCACTTCCTCACTCTGTTTCCGTCATAAGCGTAAGAGTCCGGAGTGTCGCCAACGCCCTCCTGACAAGGAAACACACAAACACAACACCTGAGGAAAAGGAACTGCAGGTACTGTCCAGCAGGGGGCAGCTGCTCTGATTGTATAGAGTCTTATGGAAAATGAGCCAACCTCTCAGCTGATTTATCGTTTCATGTCTTCTTCCACACAGCAGGATGTTTATTTAGTAACTGATGGTCCAGTTTAGAGGAAAACTATCAAATGAGGCAGATCTGATACAGATTCTGTTCCTGCATTAACTCTTTCCTCCTCAAAGGTTTCAAAAACTGATTTGAGTTCAGCTGGAATACGAAAATGTCTGAAACCGGAGGGGAACAACCACCAGCTGCACACTCTCCACCAAATATTGATATCATCAGAGGACAATCCACAGTGTGTGTGTGTGTGTGTGTACCTCCTGGTTGAAGCGACAGTTCAGAGTACACCACCCGATCTGCATTAGACCCTGGGAGGAGATCAGCACCTCATAGGCCCACTTCCCTGCAGAAAGAAGAAGAAGATGGTTCAGGTGGTTCAATCATCTTTTGAATGTCTGATGACATTTTAGTCCAAGAAACCACAGACGTATACAGTAGTAGAAGTATACAGTACCATGGGCAGTATCTTGGGAAGTACCATGGGCAATACCATGGGCAGTCATTCTAGTCCCGACTACTGCTCAGATTTTAAACTGAAAACCCTGAAGAACCCTGTAGAATCTTCAGGTTTGGAGTTTAATGATCCCAATCAGGATTCTAATGATCACAATGTCAGAACAAAAAGCCACAGTGAGGTGTCCTTTCATTATGATTGTCCAAGTCTGTGGAGCAGCCTCAATGAACACCTTAAGACAGACCTGAAGACCTAAAGACCGAAAGAAGACCTGAGATTTCCTTGTTTTTTTGTTTGGGGGGTTTGTGGGGCAGCATTTAGCTCAGTTGGTAGAGCAGCCGCCCTGTGTGTGAAGGCTCAGTCCTTGCTGTGGAGCCCAGGGTTTGAATCTGACCTGTGGCTCTTTCCCGCATGCCATTCCCCATTCCTCTCTCTCCAAATTCCTGTCACTCATCATCTGTCTCTATCAAATAAAGCTTGAAAAGGCCAAAAAAAATCTTAAATATCATATGTACCTTTGTAAACACAGGTGGTGGCTCTGATGGAGCTGAAGTTGCTGTGACCGATGACCTGAAATCAGAAGAAGTTACATCACATGATCAGAAATCACATG
>CM041734.1:187500-242500 GCA_023373845.1 Nibea coibor
TCAGCAAAGATTCAAATAATCCACGAGTCAGCAGGACGTGAATCTTTATTACAAAGAGATTAAAGTGCAGCTGAGTCCAAACAGAAGGTCAAGACGAGAGAGGAGACCAAACCTCTCCTCAGTTCACACACATTCATGTTTAGACGAGTAACACACTCATACTGACCTAAAATAAACCAACAGACTGCGTGTTAATAAACATCAGAGAAGATTAAAAGAAAACCAAAGAATCATCAACAGATTATTAGTCTGACAGTTTGAGTGGATTAAAAACAAAATAAAATCTGATGACTCATCGTTTGTCTCCGGTGAGTCATCATCTGTCTGATGGCTCTGATGCAGTGTAAACGAGTCAAACTGTCTCACTGTCTCAACGATCGAGCCCGACAGCTTGTGGACGGAAGACGTTCAGGTCCAGGTTCAGTGCAAAGAGAGAGACAGTGTGGACAGGAGTCTGTGTGTGTGTGTGTGTGTGTGTGTGTGTGTGGACGTTTATTGATTGGACAATCAGCTGATGGAGGGAAGGCTCTGATTGGACCAGCAGGCTGCAGCCTGGACTTCTTGTCAGCCCATGTAGGGGTACTTCCAGTCTGTGAGGGGAACGTGGGTCTCCTTGACCACCTGCGGGGACGTCCATCTGAGGACGTAGTGTGGACCTCCAGGCTTGTCATTGGTTCCTGGATGAAGAGTAACCCAAAAGTCAAACACACCTGTGACAAATGTCTCACCTGCTGCAGGTCTCAAAAGGTGAGTGACTCCTACCTGAAGCTCTGGCTCCACCAAACGGCTGCTGAGCAACGATGGAGCCGGTGGATTTGTCATTCACGTAGTAGTTTCCTGCGGCGTTTCTCAACACTTTAGCTGCCACATCGATCACAGTCCTGTAACAGAAAGAGAAACTCACTAAGCTCAATCCTGCGACATGAACACCATGAGACCCCTCCGGTGAGGGCATGCTAACATGCTAACATCAAAGTACATGGATGTCTTACTTGTCCCGAGCAAACACGGCTCCCGTCAGAGCGTACGGGGATGTGTTGTCAATCAGCTGCAGAACCTCTTTGTAGTTCTTCTCAGGATAAACGTAAACGGACAGAACTGGTCCGAAGATTTCCTGAATGAGACAAAATACATACAAATAAAAACATCAACAGTTTTAGACAGTCTAACAGACTGTCTAAAACCTGGACGCAGTCTCTGTGACGTCCCCGCAGACTGTCTAAAACCTGGACGTAGTCTCTGAGGCGTCCCCAGTGTGTACCTCGCTCATGATGGCGTCCTGTGGGTCTGAGCTCTCGATGATTGTCGGCTCCACAAAGTAACCCTTTGTGTCATCACAGCTTCCTCCAGCGATGACCTTTAAATTCGGGGAGGACTTGGCATGGTCAAGCCACTTCTTGATCCGAGCAAATGACTGCAGGAGGAAACCGAAGAGGAAATGCCGTCAGCGCCAAAGACAATGCATCAACACATGGGCTTTTATTTTGAAGGAGGAAGAGTCACCTTGTCGTCAATCACAGCCGAAAAAAACGTGCTGAAGTCCTCAACTGGCTGAAGGAGAAGAAAACAGTTACATCATTAACATACACATCATGAACGTCAGATCAGATTTTATTTGTATAGCCCAAAGTCACAGACACATTTATCCTCAGAGGCTTTACAGTCTGTACAGGGAGTGACACCCTCTGTCCTTAGACCCTCGGTCTGAGGAAAAACTTGCCCACAAAAACCTTTAACAGGGAAAACATGCGGAAGAAACCTCAGGAAGAGCCACAGAGGAGGGATCCCTCTCCCAGGACGGACAGACGTGCAATGGATGTCACATGTACAGAACAATCAACAGAGACAACATTATATGTATCATCATGAACATACGCTTGTGGTGTTTTGGACTCACGTCTCCCACTCGGATGTCCTTGTGGATGTCCAGAAGCTCCTGTTTGATCTGCGGCCACAGGCTGTCTGGTACATACATCCTGGAGCAGGCCGAACACTTCTGACCTCCGTACTCAAACGCCGAGCGGATTGTCCCCTTCACCACACTCTCAACATCCGCCGACTTGTGGACAAAGTGGAAGTTTTTCCCACCGCACTCTGAAAACATGAAGACGTCCACTAGGCGATCAAGGTGCGCTTTTCAGTTTTAGGTGATCCTGATTGGAAGATTGTCGTCCTACTCACCACCTGCCAGGCGTGGGAAGGTTCTGTAGGTGTCGAGGTTCTGGGCGACCTGCTTCCAGAGACGCTTGAACGTCCTAAAATAAAAAAAAAACAGATGAAACTTTCAGAAGTCGATGTGTGGACGAAGCCACTGTCCTGCCACGTTAAAGAAGTCATCTTACGGGACGCTGCCGGTGAAGTTGATGCCTGCCAGGTGCTGAGAGGACGTGATGGTGTCCCCAAACACCGGACCGTCAGCTGGCAGGAACTGGATGATGTTTGGTGGCAGGCCACACTCCCTCAGGACGTTGTAGACGGCATAGCTGGCAGACATGGCGGTGTCGCTGGGCTTCCACAGCACAACGTTTCCCTGAAAACACCAACAGAACACGGCTGAGTCCCAGAGTCCGGCTCGCTCGCTCGCTCCTCCACACACAAACATGCCAACACTCACCATCAGAGCCGGCGTACCTGCCAGGTTTCCACCAATAGCAGTGAAGTTAAACGGAGCCACAGCTGCTACGAAGCCCTGAGGTGACGGGACAAAGAGTTATTCATTCATTCATATGATCAAAGGACAAGAAACCATGACAGCAATGACTCCCATGACTGTAACTTCACCCTGACAGTCTCAGTCTCAACAACCGTCCCAGTCTAAACAGCAGCCCCAGTGTAATCATCTTAAACAGTGTGAGTCTTCACACACCTCCAGTCCTCTGTACAGCATGGTGTTGGTGCTTCCCTCGGCGTCCATTGGCTGCGTCCTCTCCAGCTCCACACCATGTTTGGCATTAAACCTGAAGAAGTCGATCAGCTCAGCAGCCGCATCGATCTCTGCCTGGACCACCGTTTTACCCTGAGGGTGAGAGAGTGAGAGGGTTAGAGTGTGAATGTGAGAGTGAAAGGGTTGTGGTGTGAGTGTCAGGTTCATGTGGTCACATGATCTCTGCTCTCCTGTACTTGTCCAGTCAGGGTCTCTGCTCTCCTGTACTTGTCCAGTCAGGGTCTCTGCTCTCCTGTACCTGTCCAATCAGGGTCTCTGCTCTCCTGTACCTGTCCAATCAGGGTCTCTGCTCTCCTGTACCTGTCCAATCAGGGTCTCTGCTCTCCTGTACCTGTCCAATCAGGGTCTCTGCTCTCCTGTACCTGTCCAATCAGGGTCTCTGCTCTCCTGTACCTGTCCAATCAGGGTCTCTGCTCTCCTGTACTTGTCCAGTCAGGGTCTCTGCTCTCCTGTACCTGTCCAATCAGGGTCTCTGCTCTCCTGTACCTGTCCAATCAGGGTCTCTGCTCTCCTGTACCTGTCCAATCAGGGTCTCTGCTCTCCTGTACTTGTCCAGTCAGGGTCTCTGCTCTCCTGTACCTGTCCAATCAGGGTCTCTGCTCTCCTGTACCTGTCCAATCATGGTCTTGGCCAGGATTTCGGCTCTCCTGGGTCCACTGATGATGTCGGCTGCCTTGAACAGAATCTGGGCTCGGTCCTGGACGGGCTTCAGGTCCCACTCTCTCCTTGCAGACACTGATGCCTCAATGGCTTTGTTGATGAGATCCTGCATGGGTCAGCAAAGAGTCTTTAATTGAACAGCTCATTAGTCAGCAGCAGCACTGCGATGTTTGACAGGCTCACCTTGTCAGCGTAACAGAACTTTGCAACTCGATGTGAATGGTTGAATGGCTTGAAGAGAAACAAACAGAGGGTGTGAGGTGAGGTCACACGCAGGAAATGTTTGAATGGTGTCATCAACACGTCGTTTACTCACAGACAGCTGATATCTGACGTCTTTGGTCCACACGTGTTCATCTCCAACCACACACGGGATCTCCTCCGTTCTCCCCTTCAGGCTGTCCAAGGCCTGACAGGATGGAGGCAAACAGCTGAGTCATGATTCATGTTCACACTTTAACTCACAAATATCTGCTGAGTCATGCAGGCTGACCTCCAGCAGCTCCGTCCTCTCTGCACTTCCTTCTCTGAAGGCCAGGATCGGCTCGTTCTTCACCTCCACGGCTGCACAGGGGAACGTCCTGAACCTGAACCACACCAACACAGCACAGATCGGACCGAGTCTGCGATGGACTGGGACGAGGTCTATGACGGACCAGGACCAGGTCTGCGACTGACTGACTGGTCAGATTGTTTTTTAGCTGAGTCGTTGATGATCTGACTGGAGTGAGGAGTCTTCAGTTGGTATCAAATCTCAATGTTCAGTGTTTCATTAACGAGCTCATCAAGCTGGTGAATAAAATATTAAAATGTGTTTTGGGATTCTTTTGAATTTCAAGGACTTTTTAACTTTTTATGTGTTTTCAAGGAATTCAAGGACTTTAAAAAACGTTTTCAAGGCATCGGACAGAGGACGAGTTTCTGTTTTCAACAGGAAAAAACAAAGTTGATCCGGTTTGATCGAGCTGCGTGGATCATTAACCACTGCAGGCTAAACTTTATACAGTGAAGGTCAGCGGGGGGAGAACAAACATCTGGGGCAGTTTGTTTGGACAGGTGTGGCGGGTCGGTCCAGCTCACACTAAAGAAGTAACAGAACATTTACTCTGAAGTACTGAAGTACTTCTGTGCTCTCTCAGACAGACTGAAGAGCTTTTATCCTGAAAAGTTTTTTGCAGCTTCACATTAAAAGTTAATTAATGATTAAAGCTTCAGATCAAACACGTGATTCATCTTAATGAGGAACAGAGTAATCGATTACTGGTCACTTCCTGTCGTTCATATTTAGCGTCACGTGACGTGTGTCCTTATTAATCAGCTGATAATTAGCGTCCAGCAGCATATTAGCCACATTTGCTCACATTAGCATGTTAAAGGTGACACAGTCACGTGTTGGCGCATGTGCAGGTACTCACCCCCTGGAAGCCCGCCACACGGCCGCCCTCACGCGCAGCATGTTCCTACAGCTGATAAAGAAGAAGAAGAAGAAGAAGATAATTATAATGAGCTGTCAGTGAAGGCGCGAGCACGCCGGATCGATACCTGATCAGCTGTGACTGATTAACGGGGCTGATCCGCAGCTACAGACCGGACTGCTCTACCGACTCCCGGAGGAGGAGGGTCACGTGAGACCGGCAGGATGTGTTTGTTCTTATTTTAAACAATGATAAAATATAAAAGACATTTTTTATAGACTCGACTAATCTCAAAGAAATCTGAAGAAAAAATTGTTCTTATTATAACAATAAAATAAATAAAGTAAATATCTGTGGAACGCCTACTGCCCCCTCCTCTTCTGAAATGGAACCTCCCACAGGCGACTGGCCAATCAACGGACAGTATAATATCCTTAGCCAATCACAGGTCACAAATAAAAGAGGAGGCGGGAGTTGTAGTTCTGATCCGTTTTTGAACTTCCTGTTTTTATTTTATTATTATTTTTGAATTTATTATTATTATTACTATATGATTATGTTATTATTTTTTTTATTTTATCCTTTATTATCATTTATATTATTTATTATTGTTCCTGATGAGGATCTTTGGTCATAAAAAGGTTTGGGACTCTGACGTCACATCTGAACTAACTGTGTGTACAGGCTACATGAATGATTGGACGGTGAGCGTATTCTGTCACTTCCGGTTATCTGTGTTACTGCCACGGTGCTCTCTGCTCTGCTCACCTAAACAGATATTTGTATATTTTTCACATCAGTGATTATCTACATAACTCACTACACTATCCTTAGACTGTTCTGTTTGTGCACAAACAGGTCTCTTAACTTTAGTAACCATAATCCGAGTTATACCAGTTTCTGTTAGTCACACTCAGTACGTTTACATGCAGCAAGAAATTTGAATTTCTGATCGTATCAGATAAAGACATGCAGCCCGGATCACTTGTCTGAGTATACATGCCGTTCAGCATGGCTGACTCTGTTATGCTAGATGGCGCTGTAGCTCTCTCAACAAGGAGCCACTTTCGGTCGACCTCTACTTATCAGCAACAACAAACTATCTGATGGCATTCAAATAAAGATTACACACGAGGAGATGGACGATGCTACAGCTGTGTACATTTCGTGCATTATTTTTGTCCTAATAATAAATATATAAAGAACAACGGATCTTTTGGCTTCCAGGTGAAAGGCCCGGAGGAAAATGTCACGCATGTGCAGAATGCAAAATGCACTTCAGATCCGATTGCTGAGTACACATGGCATTAAATATCCGACTATGAACGTATTATCTAGGTGTTCTTATCCAATTTTGAGATGTCCGATGTGGACGACCGCAGTCTTGCCATGTCATTCCAGCTGAAGGCACCTGAGCAGTAGACCATGACTGAGGTTAGTCACATGAGAACTGTGAGAGACTGTGATGAAACTGTAAGACAGCAGCCCAGTCCCAACACGCGGTGGGTTTGTCAGCTTACAGTCAGAGCTCTGTGACTGATTCCTTTCAACCTTTCAATTCTGGTGTGTCTCAAGCTGCTTCAGTAGCATGCCAGCCAAAGTCCCCTCATACCTCTCTACCTGATTCTACCCTGGCCTTCAGTCACCCTTGGTCAGACAATGTGTTGGTGGGCCCACACAAGCCTTTCCTTGTCTGCGGTCTCTGATCCAGCACCTGCTGCCACTGACCGACCAGCTGCAGACTCTGGTGTTCAACAGGTCCTGGCTATGTTTGACATAGTTCTGTCGTTGCGCAACACTTCCATTGCAACCAGTCCAAGGAACCGTCAGGCTGGCCGGCCCCATCAGCAGCATGGTTCTGAGCCCTTTACGTGCAGAGTTTGTGGTTCCAGGGACCACTCAACCCACGCACACTGTAGACTTTACAGATTGTGCCTCAACTGCTTCAGTCCTGGTCATATATGACATCAGCATTGAGATTTATGGATCCAAATTCATTTTGCTAACTTTCCTTGTTCCAGGGCAGAGGGATGAGCTTATCGTTGGAAGCAATGTTATCAGGCCCATAATACAGAGGATGAAGTTTGATGAGAAGTATTGGGAGCTCATCTGCTCCAACAATTTAGACCCCGAGTGAGAGCAGTTTCTTCAGTTGCTCAGCTGCATCACCCAATGGTCTGGTCCTGAACTGCCTGACAAGATTGGCACCGTTAGGCTACCACAGCAGGAGTATTTGGTGTTGCGGAAGTTGCCAAGTAATGCTCCTGTGTCACCTGGGTGCACTATGATCATAGAGCCCACCTCTTCCGTCCAGCCCCTAAAAATATCATTGTCGGATGGGTTGTGGCACCCATGTGGGGAGATTGCTGGGTCCTGATGAAGATCCTCAATCCAACTAAGAGACCTGTGACACTGTGCCGCAGTGCAAGAGTGGCAGATGTCTTTCCTTGTGTTGCTGTGGAGGATCTTCCCATCTCCCAGGGTGTGAGTAGGCCACAGGTTGGTCAGGCAGCTGACCCTATGTCCAACTCAGATACCTCCTCTGCCCTCTTTCAGCGGCTTAAGGACTGTGGATTGGCAGATTATATTGGCATATCAACCTTGAAGGTTGTGAAGTGTCTGATGACTGGAAACAGTGGCTGGCTTCTTCAAGGACAAACTAGGCTATGTGGAGGCAAAGGAGTTTGTACATCATATTCACCTCACTGATGATCAAGTTGAAAGGTATCATCAGTAAGTCAGTCAGTGAATATGCTTTGCTGATAGCTGGTAGTCAGTAGCTGTTATAGTTAGCAAGTCCCCTGTAGCCAGTGTTGTAGCACTGAAGGTAGCTGCAGCTAGCCATCCCCTGGCAGCTCAGGAGCAGCCAGGACACTGGATGACTGTCTGAAGGAGGCACAGCCCCAAACTGACGCCCACAGCACACCACCAACCTAAAATTAATGTTGGTGTGTGCATACGCCAAAACAATGACTCCGTAGTTTTCTCTGGACCCCTGCCCAACGTGACCAGTGATGACATGTACAGCCACATATCGTCATTTTATCGCTGGCTGTCGAGGTGGTGTCCAGCAAACGATGTGGGCTTCATTGACAATTGGACACCTTTCTGGGGAAAACCTGGTCTGATTAGGAGCGACGGCATCCATCCCACTTTGGATGGAGCAGCTCTCATATCTAGAAACATGGACCAATTCATTAGACAGCCGAAACCGTGACAACCCAGAGTTGAGACCAGGAAGCAGAGCTGCAGTCTTACACGCTTCTCTGCGCCTCCATTAGAGCAGCTGCCCACCCAGTACTTTAGTATAGAGACTGTGTCTGTCCCCCGTCCACCTACATTGTTTAAAGATAAAAGAAACAGAAGAGGAGTTCATCATAAAAACTTAATAAAAATTAAATCAACATCTCCACCAGTACAAAACAAGAGCATTAAATGTGGACTCTTGAATATCAGGTCCTTGTCTTCTAAAGCTCTTTTAGTCAATGAATTAATATCTGATTATGATATTGATTTATTTTGTCTCACTGAAACCTGGCTGCAGGAGGATGGATATGTTTGCTTAAATGAATCCACTCCTCCCAGTCATTGTAACACTCATGTTCCTCGAAGTACTGGTTAAGGTGGTGGAGTTGGGGCCATATTTTAGTTTATTAATAAATCCTAAATCTTAACATTTTCTTCTTTGGTCTGAACATGAACATGTTTTTTTACAGACTTTAAAATTTGATTCTAGTGTGAGGCAACAGAGATATTTTATGTTTAATCTCCATTTTAAACTTCAATATGAAAACAGGTATTCCTGTATGTGTGTGTGTGTGTGTGTGTGTGTGTGTGTGTGTGTGTGTGTGTCATCACAACACTTGAGGTTCAGACTCTGAGATCAGTCAGAGGCTGAGATTACACACGGACGGTCGGCCATTTTCAGATCTTGTTGAGGGCACAACCAGCTTAAAATGTGTGTGTGTGTGTGTGTTTCTTCAGTCTATAGGTGTTGACTGATGATATGAATGAAACAGAACATGTGACCTTTTCATTCTGAAGAGGAATGAGAAAGAGAGTGCGATTATCATGTGGACATGTTGTTTGGTGAATGTGTTTTCATCTCAGTCACATGAAGAATGAAGAGTTACCTGCAGTGAAGTGAAGCATTCAGACAGCAGCTCAGGTTACAGGTGTGTGTGTGTGTGTGTGTAAACAGTCATCAGTGTGTTGTGTGATGAGAGGCTGACAGGAAGGGTGTGTGTCACTGATGCCTTTCATCTGGAAATACAGGATTTAGGAAGAGGAAACTGCAAACACTCATTTTTATCTGTCGATGCTCTTTGATGTTTCCTTACAACAAATCCACAGAGCCGCAGACGACCTGGAGAACCTGGACATACTTCTAAATCTAAAACTAAATCTGTGGCAGCATTTAATGTTCCATCACTGAAGAAACTCCAAAAATCTATTGTTTTATACGTGTGTGTGTGTGTATGTGTGTTTCTCTCTCGTTACCTGACATCCCATCACACACCTGGAGGGGCGGAGCTTCAGCAAGTAAAAGCAAGGTAAAGCTTCAGCATTTCATTGGGCAACTTCAGTCAGGAGAGGAAACAGCAGCAGCATCAGAAGGTGAGACAAAGACACTTCATCATGATAGATAACATGTTAATATAGACACATGTTAACATGTTTAATTACATAGAACATTTCCATTCATTTGAATTACAAAGTTTAAATATAAATGAAGTAATAAATTTAATGTGAAGCCAGTAATAAGGTTTAATTTACTCAATGTGCTTCCACTACACGTGCAGCAGTAAACAGATTTATACATTCAGACAATTGTCCAAACCCAACAGTGAAAATGAATGCACTCATTTGAGTTTATTAGTACTATTACATAAATCTTATTAGTTGCTTCACATTAAGTTTGTTAGTTTATTTATATTAAAATCTTGTAATTCAAATGGATGGAAATTTTCTGTGTAATTGAAATGAAAGTGGTTGAAATATTTTTGAGTGCAGCAGTCATGTGTCGACAGTCTGTTTCTATAAAGACAAACTGTTGTAAATAATCTCTCTATATATAATTCACTGTGTCGTGTCATGTTTATGTCTGAGTGTCTGCAGGATGAACCTTTACTGAGGTCTCTGCTGGTTTTTCAGGTGTTCCTTGTCAGCAGGTGTTGGTCAGGTTCAGGTCACATGATGAGCTTCTCTCCATCATCTTACCTGAGCTTCAGTCTATCTCCCCCTGCTGCACACCGTGAGGACCATGCTGTCTCCCAACACTCCCTGTCGGGCTCCGTCCCATTCCTTCTCTACCCCTCCAGCATGGACCCCTACAAGGCCCCTCTGAGGGGCCCTGGACCTGGCCTCCTGCCCTACTTGAATCCCTTCCACCACCACGGACACTTTAGCGTGTACGAGTGTCCCTACGAGCCGGCGTTCATCCAGAAACGTAACGAGCGGGAGCGTCAGCGGGTGAGGTGTGTCAACCAGGGCTACGCTAAACTGAGGGACCACCTACCGGGTCAGAGCGCCGACAAGCGGCTCAGCAAGGTGGAGACACTGAGAGCTGCCATCAGGTACATCAAATACCTGCAGGGCCTGGTGGAGCTGGAGGACGGCACACTCAACGCCTCGCCTCCCGGACCAAACTGTGGAGGAGTCTGAGGGAGTCTGACTCTGAGGTCCTGGTTTACCAGAGAACACCAACTATAACTTCCTGTTTGACTTGAACTGAGGACCAACTACCTGAAGACACACGGACTCTTCTACAAACACGTGAACGTGTATTCGAAATGAAGAGTGTGAAGATGACTGAGGATATCTGACCCTGGACTGTCATGTGAATGACCTTCATCAGAGAAAATCTGGAGGACAGGGACTGAGACAGTGCTAGGCGGTGCTAACGTACTAATGCTAACATGTTTATCAGCTGTATTGTATTCACCATCTTAGTTTAGCGTGTTAGCATGCTAACATTAGCTCTGTGGGCGTTTACATGTCGACTTGATGATCAATAAAGTTTTTTTGTCAACACAGTTTGACATGTCACTGCTAACGTGGCTAAAAACTAACACAGCAGCAGTGACACACATTGACCTGCAGGTGGCAGCAGATCCACGTCTCATCCTGAATGATTATAGCTTTTATTTCAAGGCCCTGGAGAAACAGATTCCTGGCCTTGAAAAAAGGGTAATGTCGAGAGAAGAAGCAGACGGCTCAGAGTGATCATTAAATATTTAATCAACATCTTTAGTGAAGAAACCAAGCCGAGAAACCAAAAACAAACTTTAGAAAAATAAAAATGATTTTTAACACCCGAGACAAGCGATCAGCTGAGCCAGAGTCTGTTTACGACGATCAGCTGAGCCAGAGTCTGTTTACGACGATCAGCTGAGTGTTTGATCGTTGGTCAGACTCGGTCCAGTTTGTCTTCTTTGGGTTTGTTTTTTTTTTACATTAAACTTTAAAGTGAAGAAAATTATAAAATAATTGGATCAGCTGATCATTAATTCTTAGAGATTCTGATGATTTTTCAGACTCGTCCGGATCCATCAAACTAATTAAATACTGATCATTTAACAAGTTTAACGAGGCAGCTAATTAAAGACGTCTCAACATGAGCGGCGTCAGAGCGGACTTCCTGTCTGTCAGAGTGGACTTCCTGTCTGTCAGACGATTGTTAAAGGGAGTTAATACGATCAGATGAAAAATACTCAGTGATCATGTGACCTTATGAATATTAATGAGATCAATTCATGCAAATCAGACTCAAACACTATAACGATCTTTGGCTTAAAGACAAACTAAAATACTGAACTCATTAAATTGGGTTCATCTAGACCGGGTTCAGGTGGGGGGACCGCCGAGACTGAACCGGTCCCGATGGGTCAGAACGGGTCCGACAACAAGCTGCTGTTTCAATCAGACCGGTTCAAATCAGTTATGATGAGTCATGTTTAATTTAAATTTTATCATTCAAACAAACATTGTGATGAATCAGCAGCTCGTTCTTGTGTCGGGATGTAAAATAATTGGACGAGAGAACAAACAGCTTTAGAAAGAAAAGACCAGAACCAGAACCAGGTTCTTCTCACAGTGAAGTTGAGCCCTTCAAACACTGGTTAGTATCTGACTCAGAGTCCTGAACCACGTCGGGTCAGTCCAAACAAACAGACATCAGAATCAGAACCACAGTCAGCCAGGTCTATATAGTCTGTCCTCACTGGACGTAGAGGGCGGGGCCTCACGTACAGAGGGCGGGGCCTCATGCATGCGTGTAGATGGCAGCGAGGCGGCGGTACACCCGTCTCCGGTGCTGCGGCTGCAGACAGAAGGCGATGCTCTGCTCCACCTCCTGGCAGCGCCGCAGGAACCTGCAGCGGTCCCGGGCGAGCTCCTCCCATGGCCCGTGACGGTCCTCGTCCTCCTCACCACCGCTGGCGAAGAACTCCTCGACAACATCACAGAAACGAACCTGATGGAAGATATATATATTATCATGTGGCATGCTCATCCGATTCTGACACCTGAGACAGGAGGGGGCGGGGCTTTGTCTGTAAGACCTCAGGTCGACTAATCACAAACATCACCTCCTATGTCCTTTCCTAACGCCCTTTCCTTACACCTTTTCCTAAGCACTGATTGAGCACGTGATCATGTGACCTGCTCTCAGCTGACCTCAGACACAGAACACAAACTGACCTTCTTGGTGGTGCTGCAGCTCTGGGCTGCTCTGGAGGAGCTGGAGGTGCTGGAGGAGGCGCAGGGCTCAGAGAAGCCGCTGTCCAGCCGCTCCTCTGCCTCCTCCTTCCTGTACTTCGGTGGAGATGATGTGCTATGACGGGGGCCCGTCTGGGAGTTCTTCTTGGTCTTGGTTCTAGCCCGCAGGCCGGCCTCGGCGGGGTCTCGGGTCCTGAGCGGTGCCTGGAAGTTCAGCGGGCTGTACGGGTCGGAGGAGCAGCTGAAGGACCTCCACAGGCGGAGGCTCTCCCCTTCGTCCGCCTCGCTGGCTGAGGTGGAGTCGTCCCAGACATCAAGGCCGGAGGGAGGGGAGGAGGAGGAAAGGGGAGGGGAGGAGAGGGGGAGCAGGGTGAGGTCAGGGGAGGAGGTGGGGGTGGACTGGGTGGAGGACGGAGGCGTGGTGGCGGGGATGGTGCGTGGTGCCGTGCTGCTGTGCAGCTGGGCGGTGAAGTTCAGGGGGTTGTAGGGGTCGGTGCTATGACACCACGTCTTCCACAGACGCTCGTCCTCCACCTCGTCCTCCGATGCGTCCACGCTGTCCGAGTCCGACTCGTCTTCGTCGTCGTCTTCATCAGACGAGCTGTCGCTGTCAAAGCCATCGTCGTCGGTAGAGTCATCGCTTAAGGAGCAGCCCATGATGAAAGCGATGCTCTTGTTCTGGCACTGAGGGGTGGAGACCTCCGTCACCTCTTCAGAAGCTGCTCCCTCCTCCTCTTCCTCCTCCGCCTCTCCTGACATGGACTCCTCAGGACTCTCTTCCTCCATCTCGGTCTGGACGGCGTCGCTGGTTTCAGTCGACCCGGTCTCTGGCTCCGGCCCGGTCAAGGGCTTCAGCAGGTACAGGCGGCACAGGTGGAGCTGCTCCTCCTCCAGACTGGAGTAACCATTGTCCTGATCCGGGGTCAGCGGTCCTGGACGACTCAGGTGGTTCCTGATGCTGAGCTGGTGGTCTGGCGCAGACCCCTCTGTGTTCTGACCTCCATTGTTGGCGTCTTTGTGGTCGGTGGGTCCAGTGTGTTCTCCCAGCCTCCACCTCATGACGCTCTCTGTTGTGTCAGGGCCTTTTGTCTCAGGCGCTGGTTGTTGTGGACAGAGCTGGTCTGTCAGGGTCCGGTCCTCGGCCCAGGAGCTCTCCTTAGCGCCCCACAAGCTGCCCCACCAGGGCCGGCTCTTCACCCAGTCCTGCCCCACCCTCGGCTTGACCTCCGAGTTCAGCCACAAGTGGTTGAGGAAAGTCCTGGAAGAGGACAGGTGGCCCACCTGAGTCTGCGGACAGAGGTTCATCTCTTCCCCGCTGTCGATCCCGATTTTCCGGAGAGAGTCAGCGGTCAGCCAGGGTAAAGCACCGCCGCCCTCCGGCTTCAGGCCGGCGGCTCCGTCGTGCTGACACCGCAGGTAGGTCAGGTGCGGAGCCCGGTGCTGCGTTAGCGGCATGATGTTGTCCAGCTGGCTTAAAAAGTCACTGTCTTCATCCACAAAGCTGCTGTTTAAATCCCCGCTCATCCAGCCGGCCCGCGGGTCAGACAGAACCGGGTTCCAAGCTCGACCCGGGAGGTACTTTTGCAGAAATGACACCGCAGGCCTGGACACGACGGAGAGCAGGCCGATCCACGAGCTTTCCTGGCTGTTCAGCCCGGGAGAAGCGACGCCGTGCCCGTTCGCAGAGGACGAGCCGTCCCCGCTGATATTTCTGAACATTTTCAACTAAAAAGTGTAAAATATGAATTATGTGTCATAACCTGAGCGGCGCGAGCGGCGCGGGCTCCGGGTGGTTCAGCTGCTGGTTTGACAGCTGTCAAAGTGACGGCGGCTCCGGCCCGGCCCGGCCCGGCCCGGTCCGGTTATCAAGAGCGGTTATCGGCGCACTGCGAGTCTTTCAGAGAAACAACCCCACACACCGACCACCACAGCCGGAGGACACCCAGGAAATACGGTCCGTGACCCCGGCGCTCTGAGAGTGGTGGTTGGACTTCTTTCTGGTGGAGAACTTGGTCGCGGAGCTGGAGTCCAGAGGCGGGCAGAAGGAGCGCGAATCACGGTACGAGGAAACCATCAGGCCCGAACAGGGAAGAAGCGCCATCATGTCCGTGTTAATGTCCGTGAACAGGCGGCGGAGGGTCGGCCGGGTCGGGCGGAGGGTCGGCCGGGTCGGGCTGTCCTACCAGCGGCAGCCGGCGATGCTAACAGTAGCTTAGCAGTAGCAGCTCGTTGAGCGGTTATTTGAGCAGAAAGATTCAAAGATTCTTCACAGAATCACCGTGTACGGTCTCCGTGACCCGGTCCAGCCTGTGTTCCGTCCTCACAGCGATAATACTGACTCTGTTTCTCCGTCTGAACGATAATTTTAGCCGCCGCGTCGCTTCCGTCTGTCCGTCTTTAGCTGGACCGCAGATTTCATCAGACGGAGCAGGGACCGTGTTCAATGACTCTCCTCCGTGTGACGCGAAACACGCAGCAGGGAGCGTCGCGGTGTTACCGGAGCTCGTGCACGTTAGGGAGCCTTCCACAGCACCGCGTGCATGTTAGGGAGCGCGCGACAGCACCGCGTGCACGCTGCTGCTCTGTTACGTAATAACGTTTGAGGTCCATGTGCTTATCTTCCTGCTGACACGTGACACGTGTTTATCAGTTTGTACAGGGTCCCTGAGACTCAAAGACCAACCACAGACTGTCTGAAACCTGGATGTTGTCTCTGAGACTAAACCACAGACTGTCTGAAACCTGGATGTTGTCTCTGAGACTAAACCACAGACTGTCTCAAACATGGACATAGTCTCTGTGACCCACCCCCACCTGTCAGTCAAAGCGTCCACGCTCTGAATCCTGCATAACTTTAAGCCTTAATGTAATGTGAACAGGTGAGTTGTATATAAATTCACCCTCAGTACAGTTGTCATGAACGGGGAAATTAGCTACAGAGACCAAAACTGTTTTTGTACCAGTTTTTGTACCTGTTTTTGATGGTTGTTTGTTCAGTGACAGAAAACACAGCAGACGTTTCACTTCAAGTTTTATTTTGTAGTGCAAATGATAGAAAATGTTTCACATGGAGCCTGTCAGTCAGTACATTCAGTCAGTGCTCTGTCAGCTGCAGCTCAGACTCCACCTGTGCTCTGTCCACCTGTGCTCTGTCCACCTGTGTTTTCAGGTATACTTCCTGATGAAACATAACATGCTAATAAAATTTGTTGATGTCATCTTGCACTTGGGGGGGCGTGTTCTAATTTTACATCCAATCAAACGATTTCTCTCTTCTGAGGCTTCCTGTGAGGCTGCTGCTGTCCTCTCTGTCCGGGCCTCACTGATTACTGCACAGAACCAGAACCACAGAACTTTATTCAGACTGGATCAGATTTTATTCACAATATATTTGAGTACATGAACTCTAACTTCCTGTTTCATGAACAACTTCCTGTTGGTGCTGATTGGACCAGAGTTGAGCTGCAGCTGACAGCTGACTACATGAGGTTTGTTTCCTGTCAGGTTCACGTCCTCGTTCATCTACAGCGCACACACAACCTGCAGGAAGTCACTTGGTCCAATCAGAACTGGCAGAGAGCTTCACACCTGGACCACAGACAAGAGGAGGTGGAGCCTCACGTCTATAAAAATATCTGTCAGTCTACTTCCTGTCCACACAGCTACTTCCTGTTAGCAACATTAGGCTAAAGCTCTGTATGTACAGCATCTGAGTCACAGCGACATCACTTCCTGTTTGTTCAGTCCTGGAAAATGACTAATTTTCCCAGCATGCCTCGGTGTGATGGTGATTTGTCAATCAAATCATGTGAAGAAGAAACATCAGAAAGGAAGTGTCTTCATCCCCGTCTTCTCTTCAAAATAAAGGCATGAAAATTAAAATGTGTAGTAATGCTAAGCTAATGCTAATGTTAAGCTCCCTCACACAGAGATGGAGGAGCCACAGGGCTTTCACTTTGAAAGGACCTTCCTTTAGTCTTCTGTTCCCATGGTGACAATTGTCCCCGCCGCTTCCTGTGTCCTGTCTGTCAGTGGGCGGAGTCTGAGCCGGCAGCACCCAGCTGGTGCCAGTCGACCCAGTGCTGGCCCGGTACCAGCCTCTTCAGGGGGATGAAGGTCTCTCCCAGCACTGTGTTCTCCCAGAACGCCCCATCACCCAGAACCCGGAGGTGGATGACGCGCTGGTCCAGGTCGCCCCGTGGGATCCGCTCGTACACCAGCTGGAGGGAGGTCACATGACATAGTGAACATACGTCACACCTGGATGACAAACCGACCAATCAGAGCACAGGTGCCTCTGTCACACCTGAAATGTTGACAGCAGGCCTCTGATTGGCTGTCAGGTGTTACATCATTAAAAGCAGACAATGGTAAGTTTTCTGAAAACATATTTACACTATAAAAAGGTTGGTCATTTTTGGTAATTTGGTATTTTCAGATACCAAAATTTGACTTTTTAATACCGTACTTGGAAAACGGAAACGGAAACGTAACTTTCTAAGAAAGTGGGCATGTACCATTTCGTTGTAGGTGGGGTTACAAGTTCGCCGTGCCGCCTTTGTCTTCCTCTTGCTTGTCTTCTGCGGGTCCGGCAGCAGGTACAGCTTCACGTACGGGTCCGGATCAGTACCGTCCTGCAGGGGCTGCTGCACGGACAGAACATGACACATTCAGACGGGTTCTACCAGAACCAGCTGATGGTAACCATGGCAACATGACACTAACACACACAGTAAGTGTGCATTCACACAGGATCAGACGTTGCAGGACTTATGTTTCCACCCGGGCACCATCAGGTGCTGATCCAGTGTGAATCCACGCTAACACACACACAGTAACACACACACACACACTGACCAGTCCTCTGATGTGCATCACCATGATGAAAAGTTTGTCGTTCTTGTAAGAGATCGACAGTTTAACTTCGCCGAGTGCTCTGCCTGAAGGAGACCACGTGTCTGCAACACACACACACACACACACACACACACACACACACACACACACACAGTGAATAACAGAAGCTAATAGGAGCTAATGTAACACCCTGTACCCGTACCTGTCTGTCTCACCTGTACCCGTACCTGTCTGTCTCATCTGTACCTGTCTGTCTCAACTGTACCTGTCGGTTTGCTGCTTGTGGTTCCTGGTCTCTCGTCTCGAGGCAGAGGGTAGAAGAAGGTGTAGACAAGGTCACACTGCAACACAGTTTATACATTATTACTATATGATATCAAATTGAGTATATATGTAATATATTTGTATTGTGTGTGTGTGTGTGTTCTGATATGATTCATCACATTTCTCAGAAGCCAGAGTCAAAATGAAACTGAACATGACACACCCTGATACTGTGCGTACTTAATACACACACACAGTAACACACACTTCATGTGATACACAGTACAAATGAGTTCAGACCTTTAAAAGTCAGATTTCACTTTCCAGAGAACATCAAAGTAAAGCGAAGATAACTGACAGACACACACACACATACTCTGTGTATTGCTAGCTTGTTGCCGTGCCGTGTAGCCAGTCACAGTTGCTGTGTGTTGTCAGTCAGTGTCTCTGTTCTGACGTTGATGTTTGTGACTCACCTGAGCGACGTCCGGTGCTGCGTGGATCAGGTGCCACACATAACCGTTCAGCTCGTCTTTCCTCCTATCAGCTGTCGCCTCACCACGGGAACGACCAATCACGAAACGGCTTGGGAAACTGTGGGCGGGGCAAAGAGAAGGTGACACAGAGACACAACCGCAGTCTACACCTGGCTTTCAAGGACTTTCAAGGTCTGTATCAAGGTCCAGGATCAGGGTCCAGCTGTATCAGGTGCCTGTGTGTGTGTGTGTGTACCTGGGCAGTTTGGATGAGGGGAACATGAGTCTCAGTTTGCTGTGAAGCTCATGAAACTCTTCAAACGTCCTCTGAACCAACAGCGCCTCCTGCTGACCGTCACGCTCCACCTTCACAACAAACACCTGAAACACACACACACACACACACACACACACACACACACACACACACACTTCATGCTTCATCAGTTTTATAAATCTGTTCAGAAATGTGATGTCATCATCTGGATCGGTCCAACCCAACACATGTTCAGGAGGGATTACACTTTAATTTAATGGTTCAGGTCCTGGTCTGTTGGTTCTGTGTAGTCTTGTGTGGTACTGTGTGGTTCTGTGTAGTCTTGTGTGGTACTGTGTGGTTCTGAGTGGTTCTGTGTGGTTCTGGACTCACGTATCCTTTGTTGGCTGTGCGGATGTGTCTGCAGATGTACAGGTTCCGGATGAGTCCATCGCTCTTGGCTGTGTGGACTCTGGGAGCAAAGGACAGAGTGGGCCGGTCTTCCGACGACGTGAACTTCATCTGGGCCAGATTGTGTATGAAGAAGTTCAGTTTGGTAGCAACGCTGCCAAGACTGGACTCGATCAACCTGAGGAGGGTCACACAGTGATTCTGGTTAGAGGTTGTGGTTCTGAAGGTGTGTTAATAGTTAGCGGTTAGCAGTGTGTACCTGGTGAAGTACATGGTGGCGTCGGCCTCGGACTCGTGTGGCCTCAGAGCGTCGTAGACGTACTTCAGATCCTCCAGATCAGAAAGTTCAGGGATTCCACAGGACAACATCTGATCAAAGACAGACAGTCAGGATGTGACATCACAGCGTCCTGAGGTTCAGAGTGACATCACAGCGTGTCGTACTCACCAGGCCCAGCAGGTTGAGGAACAGGTGTGTGTGTTTTCTGATGAGATTGTACGCCTCACAGCACAGATCCACAAAGTCGTGGAAGCGGCTCGACGGTTTGTCTCCTCCATTGATGACGTACGCCATGTCGGAGGTGAAGACGAAGGGGGCGCGGTCTCTGCATGGTCACATGACAGGTTCATGATAAGAGACAGGTGCGTTCATGGTAAACAGGAGCATGACATCACGCTGACATCACAACTCACCGTTTGATGTTTCCAAACATCTGGGCGTGTCCCAGGAACTTCCCAAAGTCGATGTGGAACATGTGACCGCTCGTCTTCAGCATGATGTTGTCGTTGTGGCGGTCACAGATTCCTAGGATGTAGGTCGCCACACAGCAACCGGCGCACGAGTAGATGAAGTTCTCCACCGCCTAAATGTTCAATTCACACACTCAGACACCTGTACACACATGCCTGTACACACCTCACACACAGGTGTACAGGTGTGTGTACAGGCATGTATAGGTGTGTGTACAGGTGTCTGCAGGTGTGTTTACTGGTGTGTCTCCAGGTGTGTGTACCTTGTCGTACTGCTCGTCTGTAGGGTTGTGTTTCTGCAGCCAGTCTGCCAGCGGTCGGTCTTTGAAGGACCCGGTGACTCCATGTTCAACCTGGATCTTCCTCAGTGTGTCAGCCTGAGGAATCATCTCCACCATACCTGAGAACAGGTAACAACACACCTGTTAATCCCATACCCCTGGCCTTCTGTGGTATACACCTGTCCTCCTGTCCTATACACCTGTCATGTCCTCACCTCGTCCTCTCCCAGTGGAGAAACATTTGAAGATGACCATCCTCATGTCCAGACCCTCCTGGATCCAGATCTTGTTCATGATCCGGATCACCTGCAGAGTCAGCATGTCCTGCCGCAGGTCGTCTCCTGACTGGACAGAGACATCAGCCAGGGTCAAAGGTCAGCTGGACAGTGTGGCAGGTCACAGAGACTGTTTGTATTGTCTGACAACACCAGGTGAGTCCAGGCGAGAGGATTACCTTGAAGATGACGTTGATGTGGTCTCCCAGAGGGTCCAAGTTTTGGAAGGACAGTTTGAGAGGGACAGCGTTGGAGTTAAAGAAGGAACACGACTGCAAGAGAGGATGCAAGAGTGTGTGTTAGTGCAGGTGTACAGGTGTGTGTGTGTGTGTTTTATCACAGGTGTACAGGTGTGTGGGTGTACAGATGTGTGTACCTGGATGTTGATCCCTGAGACGAGCAGCGCTGGGTTCAGAGGAAGTCGACAGCTGCTGTTCACTGAGAAGAACTGCTTCATCTCCTCCAGACCTTCTCTGAGGACACACTGCAACAAACGCAGATCCAACGTCAGACAAACACTCGCCTAACGCTCAGTGGGCTCACTTTGATCTTTCAAACAGGAAACAACCTCACCTGTCGGCTGGACAGTGCGGCGTCTCGGACTTTGTGAGCCACCTTGGTGAGGACAGAGACGAGCCAGCACTGACGGTCGAACTCTTCACGGAGACCTCGACCGACGCAGCACAGCAGAGCGGCCAGCAGGTGCTGATAGCGAGCACTGAACTGACTGTCCTGAAGGTTGTCCTTCAGCAGCCTGGGGGAGAGCATTGATAACTACTGCATTGATCTGATAGAGAGCATTGACAACATGACAGTAGACAGTGGCTGACCAGAAGAGGTAGTGAGCGATGCGAATGTCTCCGATGGCTCGCCGCAGGAGGAATCGAACCAACGAGCTGTCCAGGTAACACTCGTACTTCAGAGCCTGAGACACACAGAGAGAAAGACAGGTCAGAGCGACAGACAAACGCGTCAGACAGACAGACAGAAAAAAGCATCTCCTGTCCTCTCCTACTTGGACGAGCTGAGGCAGGAAGTCCAGCAGCTCGGGATCTGAGATGGAGTCCATCCACTGGACAGCCGTCCTTCTCAGCTCCTGGTCTGGGAACCTGAAACACACAGGTGATGAGGTCACTCAGGTGGTCACCATGATACCACTGAGGCGAGCGTCAGCGAAGGGGACGTACGAGGCATGGAGGAGTCCCAGGGCGTCCAGGTGACCCAGACACGCCCACTGCCTCAGCAGAGCGTAGATGTCAGGCAGACACGCCCACTGCCAACAAGGGGCGCTGGCCAGGACCAGAGGCAGGGCGGCGCTCTCCGCCTGGCAGAACGCCTTCTTCTCCCACAGGAGGCGCCGGTCCTCCACCGTCAACCTGCAGACACCACAGAGACCAAGTCAGTCCACATCAGACCACAGAGACCAAGTCAGTCACAAAGACTACATCAGTCAGTTCAGGTCAGTCCTCTGAGGACTTAAAGTCTTTCAGACGTTGACACACTCGCAGGAAGTGAGGCAACAAACGGGTCAGACCAGAACACGGCCTTCTTGTGGAGGACGTCCTGCAGCTGGATCTGACTGACGGAGTCCAGACGGGAGAAGTCATACTGAGGACAAAATTCTGCCGGAGGGGGGGTACTGAACCGGACCTCGAAGGATGAGGTGGGGAAGTCCACCTGAGAGAGACAGAGAGAGAGAGAGAGAGAGAGAGAGAGAGAGAGAGAGAGAGAGAGAGAGAGAGAGAGAGAGAGACACTTCAGTTTTATTTGACAGACAGCAGAACATGGGGCAGATGCTCCACCAACTGAGCTAAACGACAGCCCACTTTCAGTTTTTGAATTTAAACTTTAACATTTTAAATGGTCTCCTGCTCCGCTCACTAGGGGGCGCTCCTCCTCTAACACAGTTTATTCGGGCTGTCTGAGGTGAAATGCATGCTGGGACGCTTCCTGTCTCACCTGCAGGATCACGCTGTCCGGTTGGCTGAAGTTTGGCGAGCTCGTCCGAGCATTGCTGCTCCGACCCGGAGCTGACGGCCACAGACCGAGTAACTTCCTGCCACATGTCAGGACGCTGCACACACACACACACACACCCATCAGTCTACACACACTTCCTGTAGGAAATGACATCACAAAGGATGATATGGAGCCAGAGGCTAAATCACGCTCCGGTGATGTCACAGTGTAGGTCACACTGTCGCTTCCGCTTTCACAGAATGAACATGAAAGAAAAATCATCCAGACCTGAACTTAGCTTAGCTTAGCATAAAGACTGTGAATCAGTTGAACAGCTATCTTAGCTTAGCATAAAGACTGTAAACCGGCTAGCTGCGTGGCTTCCTGTGTCGTGGCGTCATGTGACTCACTGTCTGAAGTTGAACAGCGGCATGGTGACCCAGCCCAGAGCCTCAATGCTGCGGCGCTGCTTGCCCTTCTCCTCGGCTCCTCCGGGGGGCGGCAGGGAGCTGGCATACAGGGTTACGGTCAGCTGAGACTCTCGGGGCAGCTGGTTAATCTGCACTGGGAAACACACCCTGTAGGAGGAGGAGGGGTGGGGGGTTAGTATAGCTGTACAGGTGTGTTCAGGTAGGCTGTGGTGTGTTCACCTCTGGTTGTACCTCTGGTCCCACACCACCAGGTGGAACAGGTATTTGCTGACCGACTGTTTGCTGGTGTGCTGCGGCGCGCAGAGCTCCACACCGCCATGAGTCAGAGAGCAGGACAGGAAGAACCCCTCGTAACTGACCAATCAGAGAGCAGAACAGGGACATGATGTCAGAGTGAGGTCAAACAGGTAATTATGACATCATCAAGGACTACATGGATGACTGTTAGCTTAGCTCTGTTAGCTTGGTACAGATAAGGTGCTATATAAATAAAACTGAACTGAAATTACAGCTGGGCCCCCTCTCAAGGTCAAAGGTCAGGACTGTTCCCAGGCAGCCAGCCCTTTGTGCGTGTGTATATGTGTGTCACAGTGTGTGTGCATGTATGGGGGGCATTTTATGCCAGCGTACTATACTAAACACGTGTGTACAGTGCCTATGCGCTGACATCACATCTCTAACATGCACGTGTAAATTCCATTCACTTTCAGTGGACAGACGCTGCGCACGAGTTGTTGCACATACGCCTACGTGACGGCGTCCGCTGTGTTAACACATGGCACGGCACGAATGACCCCTCGCTATCTGATTTCCACAAACAGTACACAGTGTGTGCTGCACACTCCTGGAATTGTACTTAACAGTCAAGTGTGGTCTTCATGTCACGGATTTGAGGCGTAGTTCACCCTGTGCGCAGGCTTGTCTCAATGTACAAATAATTATTTATTTTATGAGGATGAACTTTGAGTTTAACAGCTGATTGGCTTCATAATTGAAGCAGTCTACGTATTACCAAGAGAGACCGATGTGACAGTTCAGGCTGTTTCAGTCACACATGCACACGTTAAGGCGTCTGAAGTGTTGGCTTTGGTACAATAGTGACATGCATTAACGGTGTGAACACCTACAGTATAACTCATAACTAGAAAATGTCATTTTCCCTGCTGCCCCACCGGTCCCACAACCTGCTGCTGCTGCTTTGGCACACTGGCACAGCTACGCTCACTCTGGAAGCAACTTTCCCAGAATGTTTCCCTCTTTGTGCTCGTGTCTTGTTTTTTCCCCGTTGCTTTCTGTCTTTTGTTCAGGCGCTGTTAAGAAATGGAGTGTTGTTGTCCATTCAAACTCCACTTCATGTAATACTGGTGTTGACGAGCTTGAGTTACCAGGGCACCTCAGGCTCACTTTTGGCTCGTTTTTGAAAGGCCCACATTAAGGCTACTTGGACTTTGTGAAACTCTAACTGTTTTCAGTCTTAATGCAGGTGTAAGCGACACTTTAGTGTAGTGTGCTGGCATAAAATGCCCCTCACAGTGTGTGTATGTGTGTCACAGTGTGTGTGTACCTTGCAGCCCAGGTGATGGGGATGCGGTGAGCGGCGTGCACGTTGAAGGAGAGCACGTTGTTGACGAGGCCGGCCTCCTGGACCGGCGCCGTGCAGCTGTGGCTCTGCGGCGTCGTGTGGAAGTTAGCGTTGAACGTGCTGCAGTACAGCTCCACCAGATCCAAGATGGCTGCCGTCAGCTTCTCCACGACTTTCTCTGTGAAACCAGAGATCAGCTGATGTCAGGGCCCGCCCCCTCCTCAGACTGTTGTCAGAGTGTTGTCCGTGTGTTGTTGGAGTGTTCTCAGAGTGTTGTCAGAGTGTTGTCCGTGTGTTGTCTGTGTGTTGTCAGAGTGTTGTCTGTGTGTTGTTACAGTGTTGTCTGTGTGTTGTCTGTGTGTTGTTGGAGTGTTGTCAGAGTGTTGTCAGAGTGTTGTCTGTGTGTTGTCTGTGTGTTGTCAGAGTGTTGTCAGAGTGTTGTCCGTGTGTTGTCTGTGTGTTGTTGGAGTGTTGTCAAAGTGTTGTCAGAGTGTTGTCAGAGTGTTGTCTGTGTGTTGTTGGAGTGTTGTCAGAGTGTTGTCTGTGTGTTGTCTGTGTGTTGTCAGAGTGTTGTCAGAGTGTTGTTGGAGTGTTGTCAGAGTGTTGTTGGAGTGTTGTCAGAGTGTTGTCAGAGTGTTGTTGGAGTGTTGTCAGAGTGTTGTCAGAGTGTTGTCCGTGTGTTGTCAGAGTGTTGTCTGTGTGTTGTTGGAGTGTTGTCAGAGTGTTGTCCGTGTGTTGTCTGTGTGTTGTCTGTGTGTTGTCAGAGTGTTGTCAGAGTGTTGTTGGAGTGTTGTCAGAGTGTTGTCCATGTGTTGTCAGAGTGTTGTCAGAGTGTTGTCAGAGTGTTGTCTGTGTGTTGTCAGAGTGTTGTCAGAGTGTTGTCTGTGTGTTGTTGGAGTGTTGTCAGAGTGTTGTCCGTGTGTTGTCTGTGTGTTGTCAGAGTGTTGTCAGAGTGTTGTCGGAGTGTTGTCAGAGTGTTGTCTGTGTGTTGTCCGTGTGTTGTTGGAGTGTTGTCAGAGTGTTGTCTGTGTGTTGTCAGAGTGTTGTCTGTGTGTTGTTGGAGTGTTGTCTGTGTGTTGTCTGTGTGTTGTCAGAGTATTGTCAGAGTGTTGTCCGTGTGTTGTCCGTGTGTTGTCAGAGTGTTGTCTGTGTGTTGTCTGTGTGTTGTCAGAGTGTTGTCTGTGTGTTGTCTGTGTGTTGTCAGAGTGTTGTCTGTGTGTTGTCAGAGTGTTGTCAGAGTGTTGTCTGTGTGTTCTCTGTGTGTTGTCTGTGTGTTGTCTGTGTGTTGTCAGAGTGTTGTCAGAGTGTTGTCTGTGTGTTGTCAGAGTGTTGTCAGAGTGTTGTCCGTGTGTTGTTGGAGTGTTGTCAGAGTGTTGTCTGTGTGTTGTTGGAGTGTTGTCCGTGTGTTGTTGGAGTGTTGTCTGTGTGTTGTCTGTGTGTTGTCAGAGTGTTGTCAGAGTGTTGTCTGTGTGTTGTCTGTGTGTTGTCTGTGTGTTGTCAGAGTGTTGTCAGAGTGTTGTCTGTGTGTTGTCAGAGTGTTGTCAGAGTGTTGTCGGAGTGTTGTCGGAGTGTTGTCTGTGTGTTGTCTGTGTGTTGTCAGAGTGTTGTCGGAGTGTTGTCTGTGTGTTGTCTGTGTGTTGTCTGTGTGTTGTCAGAGTGTTGTCGGAGTGTTGTCGGAGTGTTGTCTGTGTGTTGTCTGTGTGTTGTCAGAGTGTTGTCAGAGTGTTGTCGGAGTGTTGTCTGTGTGTTGTCTGTGTGTTGTCTGTGTGTTGTCAGAGTGTTGTCGGAGTGTTGTCTGTGTGTTGTCTGTGTGTTGTCAGAGTGTTGTCAGAGTGTTGTTGGAGTGTTCCTGTTGGTACGTACCTCTGTTCTCTCTGACTGACAGCACTGATGCATCCTGAGAACAGAGACAAAATAAATGAATCACGTGACATCAGTGTGACAGTGTGAGGAGGGTCACGTGATGTTTGGACGACATAGGCATCTTCACCTTCAGGACTTTGGGCTGCAGACGACAGGGGCATGCTGGGAGCTGGTTGAGGGCAGAGGTCACGTCAGGTGTCTCCACAGCAGCTAATGAGCTGCAGAGCGCCTTCACTGATTGGACGAGACGCTCCACGTGCAGCGGTAGTTCCACCTGGAGAGACAAAGAGGAGTGAAGGAGGCGCGGACCAGACTTAGGAGGAGCAATTTGGACCGGCTCGGACCAGAGGGGTGGAGCTCACATTACCTCAGACAGCAGAAAGGACTCTGCCTCATTGTGGAAGGTGTCCAGCAGCAGAGTAAGAGCCTCCCTGATCAACCAAACAACGTATCAATATTCATCCAATCAACCAATCAGAGCTCTGTATTCAGCTGCAGGCCCTGTGCCCTCACCTGGTGACGGTCTGTTTGATTGGACGCTCCTGCAGCAGGATGCCATGGTTCAAGGTGGACAACGTGTCGTCATCCTCCGTCTGTCGACACACAACCAGAGTCCAGTTCACACACATCGAGTGTGAATGTGTGACACTGTCTGTGTGTGTGTCACTGTGTGTGTGTGAGAGTGTGTGTGTTACCGTGCGGCTCAGCTCCATGCTGATGGACGATCTCTTGGTCAGAAACAGTCGGACGTCCCAATCGAACTTCAGACACTGCTGAACAAACTCAAGACCAGCCAGAGTCTGAGAGCTGACAGACAGGTCAGAGAGAGAGAGACAGAGAGAGGGAGACAGAGACAGAGAGAGAGAGAGGTCAGAGACAGAGAGAGACAGAGAGAGAGGTCAGAGCCAGAGAGAGACAGAGAGAGAGGTCAGAGCCAGAGAAAGACAGAGAGAGAGGTCAGAGACAGAGAGAGAGAGACAGAGAGAGACAGAGAGGTGGATGGAGGTGGAAGGAGGTGCGTGTGGAGGTGGATGGAGGTGGACGGAGGTGCGTGTGGAGGTGGATGGAGGTGCGTGTGGAGGTGGATGGAGGTGGACGGAGGTGCGTGTGGAGGTGGATGGAGGTGCGTGTGGAGGTGGATGGAGGTGGACGGAGGTGCGTGTGGAGGTGGATGGAGGTGCGTGTGGAGGTGGATGGAGGTGGATGGAGGTGCGTGTGGATGCAGTAGGGATGCATTGGCCGATGTTCGCCTCCTTAAGTTTCATCGGTAGATAAAGATGACATTCACCGATGGCAGTGGCCGATAAATATATGTTGATTTACAAGAACGCTGAGGAGAAACCTCTCTTCTTTCCTTTTTTTGGAGGCTGCTGATCTCCACACGTCTCTGGCACGTTGTACGTGCTGCAGTTTTGGTCCGTCATGCACACCACTTCAAACCCACCAGGAGCGTTTCAGAAGCGTTTAACCCACCACACTTCGTTTACTTACTCAGATTTGGCCATTTTCACAGTGTATGTTCTTCTAAACATGCTTTGTCTGCCTGTCTGTACGACCGACAGTTTACACAGGGTATTTTATTTTGAAAATCCACCAGATTCTCTTTGCCGTTTCTTTGTCTGGCTTCCGCCCACTCGAGGTGCTCTGTGTAGATTGACGCGTGCTACTCGAGTCAAGTGTCAAAAAGAGAACAAACATGTATTCAGTGTGTAGCCAAGCGTAGAGACGCTTCTGGGAGGCTTTGAGAAAGATCCACGTGATGCAGTTTGCAAAGAAAAAACATTGGCCAAGTTTTTATTTTAAACATCGGTATAGGTATGAGCGCAGAATTTCAGAAACAGTGCACCCCTAGTGTGGAGGTTCTTACTTGTTGAGGTACTCATCGTGCCCGCAGACCTTCAGCAGGTACTGATCCACGTCCAGGTGATCCAGATCATCCTGAGCGTAACATAGAGTCTGATAGATGAGCAGGTCGACTGTGGACGAGCCTCCAACACACAGAGAGAGAGAGGGACACCTTCACCACCATCACCATCATCTTCATCGTATGTGTGATGTCAGGACAGCAAACATGTTTAAAATATTCTACCTCACAGATCAGTCAGTCCACCATCAACATGTGAGGACTTTTACTGTGAAATAACAGGAAGTCATACCATCACAGGTGAAGGTGAGGGGTTCTCTGAAGTGCTCGCTGATCACAGTCACCTTCACGCTGACTCCCAGTCCCTGATGAAGTTCCTCTGGACCGACAGACGGAGACCAGACGAAGCCGGCGTTCTTCGAGCGGTCGCCGTGCGGGTACGCTGACCGTAGACTACAGAACACAGAGTACAGAGTACACAGAGTACACATCATGAGGACAGACATGTTCATGTCCATGTGCTGACAGAGCTGATCACAGCCATCATAGTCAGTGTTTAAACTGCACTGTGACCAGAACGCTTCTGAAACGTTACATAAATGTAACACGTCATGTGTCGATGCGTGCGCGTCACTCACACATCCAGCATGTGACAGAAGGCTGCCACCTCCTCGTCTCTCTCCTCAGACACCTGGAACAGCTCATATCCAAACCCATTCATCCTGGACACCAGAGACACCTGTCAATCAGACAGACAACCAATCAGAGCATAAAGAACCGCAGTGCTGTCATGACGATGCAACACATCAGCAGGTGGAAGTCGACCAATCAGAGACATCACATGATATGTATACCACACAGGTAACATTAAGGTGTCCAGGTCTCACCGGGTCAGCAGACACCCGGCGCTGGTTCTTGTTGCTCTTGGGAGCCGGCATGTATGTCCTGGGTGGGACTTGAGGGGGGAGGGTCTTACTGCGAGCCACAGGCTTCCCTGATTGGTCCCCGTTGGCCCTCCGCCCTCGAGGTCGGCCCTCGTTGAGGCGGAGCAGCGAGTCGTTGATGTTGTCATAGTTCAGCTCCCCTGAGGTCACTTTGGGTCGGTCCACATCAGGCGTGAACAGGTTGACGTCACGGGCCGTGGCAGACCCTCGAGAGGACAGGAAGGCGTTCTCTGAACCTGTCGGGGGGATGGGATTTCTGGGCGGAAGGGCAGGGGGAACGTCGTCTGTGAGAGGGGAGAGGCCTTTGGAAAGGAATCCTGACCCGGTTCCACCTGAGTCGCTGAGTCCGGGACCCGAGTCATCCCTGAACTTGCTGATGTCTGGACTGTCCAGGATGTACAGGGGCTCTCTGATGAAGCCTCCCTGAGGAGGGAGCACCCTGGCTGGGATGGTGTGTGGAGACTGTGAACCTCCAGGCTGGTTCAGAGAGGAGTCGGACCCAGAGAGGCCCCTCAGCAGGTCTCCTCCTGTGGGGGCAGGCCCGGGCTGTCCTGGTGTGGGTCGGGGCCATTCCACGGTAGGATTCGGGGTCTTGGAACGGGTTTGGCTCGGCACTCTGGAGCTGGGAGGCTGGCTGGTTCCAGTACTGCTCTTGTCCTGTTTGAGTCTGGAGAGGGCGTCGTACTCCATCTGCAGGGCCTCGGCCAGAACCAGCTCCTTCTGACTGAGACCCAAAGCCTCCAGGCAGCTCCAGCCCGGCTCGCCACTCTCCTTTTGGGTCTGAGCTGCCGACATGATGGAGGGAAGAGCTCGGCCTGACTACAGCAAGCAACGAGGACACATGGACCTGTGGAGGACAGAGAGGACAGAGTTAGTCTTGTTACAGACCCGCTGGATGAAGTCACAATGTTCTGATGGTCACATGATCATCAGAACTTTAAACCCAGACTCTGACCACAGGACCAAACTAAAGGTCTGATGTTTGATGTTTCGACCCAGCTCAGAACGCCTGCTCAGGATTTGACCTACAAACCTGCAGCCGAGCGTGCAGGAAGGAAGGAAACCCAACACAATTATCAGGAAGTCAGGAACCAGATGAGAGCGGATAGGGTCTGGGGGGGGGGGGGGGGGGGGGGGGCATCTGGGTCAGGAAGAGCCGTCTAATGATGCAGACAGTTCTGATCTGTATGTCTGTATGTGGGGGAGGGATGGATGATGAGGGTGGACAGGGAGGGGGAGGGTGGAGAACAGGGGGCAGACTGCTGTCACCCTCCCACCCCCTCCCCCACACAGTGAACGGGTTTCAACCAGAGAGACAACAAAGAGCTGACACAGCTGTGTGTGTGTGTGTGTGTGTGTGTGTTTCTGACATGTGTGGTTCAGTTCTCTTACTGTGACCACCCATCCTGTGTTCATACAGCACTGGTTCTGAAACCTGAAGGTTCACAGGTTCACACTGTTCTCAGAGACAATGTGAATCTTCTATGTGTCCAGCAGGGCGGCGTTATGCCTCACCTGCTTCTTAAACTAAGAGATTCTTTAAATGACCTCTGAGATACGACTGCTAACACTCTGGTCTGATCTTGTCTTATCAATCATTTATTGGCTCTTTCATATTTATTTTTAACTATAAAGTCTATACACATGACTATGGCAGGCACGCCCATACATTATTACTGACCCTGCAGCACACAGACTTCAACAAAGTCAGTCAAAGGCAGGCTTGATGTTGCCAAGCAACCAGGGTCAGCTGCAGGTCAGAGTAATGAACTGCAGCTGTGCTCTGTCTGTGTGTGAGTGACTGCTGAGAGACACAGAAAGTCTCTAAATGAACCCCCTCCAACTCGTGGACACTAATGCCAAACGGTAGGTGGTATCAAAAAGCCCAAATGACCGTGAGCATCCTCATCTTGTCGACCATGTGAATGCCCAATTTCAGTGTGTGAAGTTAAAACATGTGACCTGGGGAGAGAGAGAAAGAACAGGTGCCCCGTGCTCCTCTCCAGGTTACATGGGAGTAGATGGGGCTGTCGGTGGAGTGACATTTGTGGCCATGACAGCCGTTTGCAAATGTATTTTTTGTTTCTCTCCCTCTCCACTCTAGCTCTGGAACATTCTACCAATACACACGCGTTGTAAACCTTGGCGTGGTTTTTGGTGATTTTTGGCTAAACCATCTTTTTTGTGTATGTGTGACCAAAACTGAGGGAGGAGCAGCACGCTGAGGCCCCGTTTACACGTACATGGGTATTTTTAGAAACGGAGACGTTTCCCTCTGTTTGTACCGATCTTTTACACGCAACCGGTGACTTCGCCTTTGAAAACGAATCTTTCTAAAAACTCCGGCTGGAGATTCTGGAAAACTACGGTTTCGCGTTTGCGTGTAAATTGAGATAAACAGAGTTTGAGGCAGCTGATGCGCCAAAAGCGTGACCAATGTTTACCTGTTGCCATGACGATGATCATGGAAGCATTCAGAGTCGCATTTCTTCTCATGTGTTTGCATTTGCATACACAGCTGATGTATCACGTCATGACCAGAGACCAATGAGGGCACGGAGAGCGGCAAATTTGCCATTTCTCCACCTATTCGAAGATCCGCCAATGTCGCCGGTTTTGGGTCCGACCCGGGCGGGCTGCTGTCTGGTGGGATAATTTTGAAAATGAAGCGTTTGCCCCGGAGGAGTGGCGTGAAAATGTCAGGAGGGAGGGAAATATTTGTTTCTCAACATACCCGGTGTGAACGTAGCGTGAGACACGTCAGAAAGGAACAGCTGATTGGACAAACAGCTGATGGAGGCAGGTGTGAACAGGTCATGTTGGCCACCGTGGATCGTGTCATCACGTGTTTTGTCCATACTTCCGGTGTATGTACTGACTCTCTGAGGTGTGCACTGCTGCTCACCGGGGACTTTCCCGCCCTGGGATCAATAAAATCTGAGCTGGTCTTACCTCGCCACCACGCCCCCTGCCGTGACGTCATTGAGCGCTCACAGATCCACCTGTGTCAGAGAGGTGCATGTGACGTCACAGACATGTGGGGTACGTTAGCTCGTTATTTCGCTTTTTCACGCAGTGCGCATGCTCAGAGAACAGCTGTCAGACGTCATTAAGTGTGAGGTAAACGGGAGGATTCAAAATGGAACCGTGCCCAAACATCTGTGACAGCTGCAGCAGCTGCACCGTCCGGACCGGCCGGGCCGAACTCCGTTCACATATCCGGTGATTTAACGCGACCTCCACACCGGACACGTCCGGAGCTGCAGCCCGTTCTCTGTGAGCTCACAGCCGGACACGTCTACTACATCGGCCCGTGATAAGTTAGTAAACACACCGGGGGGAGCTCGGTTCGTACCCGCCGCGGAGGGCGGTGTCGAGCAGGCTCTGGCACTTCAGACCGGCTGACCGGGACCTTTGATCCGAGTTCACGGTGATTTTTTTCTGCGCCGAATCCAACCGGACACCGTGAAAGTTCATCGAGAGTCCTCAGCCGGGTTCGAACCCCGAACCAAGTGACCCAAAAAGGCGGGATAGTTCTGATCGTCAGATGTTTGTACGCAGTTTGGTGTGACCTTCTCTCCGGTGAACGGTTCGGCTCCTCCGCACAGAACTCCACAGAAACCCGTCAGAACACCTTCACTTCGGAGCTAACGTGTTAGCTACCGTTAGCTCCGTGTCCAGGTGGGACAGCTTACCTGAGTGTCGGTCTACGGTGTCCGGAAGCGGCCGGCGGGGTCCATTTTAAAGCGCCCAAAAATCACACCGACCCCCGTCAACCGTCGGCTCCTCCGCGCAGATTAACGGTCTCGGGTCAGTACCGACGCTGGTCCACACGGTCAGACAGCAGAACCGGATCAGCGGCTCGGCTGTGTCCGCCTCTGTTGACGGGGGAAACAATGCAGCCCGCGGTGCGAGGCTCCGGGCGCTCCGGAGCGGACTCTGCCGAGGATGCGTCGGTCACAGCTGCCGGAGCACACGGCGACAGCTTCCGGCCACACTTTCAAAATAAAGCAGAAACTGTTCTTTTCTGATATTTCAAAATAAAAGGTGGAGGGTCACTTTGCAACATTTTCCTGAGACTTTAGCCACAAATCATGGACTTCATCAGCGTGACGTCAACGGACCACAGAAGAGTTTAAAAAGAAATAACCCATTAAAAAATAGGTGGGTTAAATTAAAGGAGTCATTATTTAAGTTTTCTAAATACGACGTGACACAAAGTGAAAGTACTTCCGGTAAGTCTCTCTGACTTAACGAAGCTGCAGTGACATCCGGTGGACAAAAGTACAGAAATACCACAGAAGAAGAGTGTAACAAAGACGTCCCTAGAAACCTGGACGTAGTCTCTGTGACTATCACAGACTGTCTAAAACCTGGACGTAGTCTCTGTGACTATCACAGACTGTCTAAAACCTGGACGTAGTCTCTGTGACGTCCCCACAGACTGTCTAAAACCTGGACATAGTCTCTGTGACTATCACAGACTGTCTAAAACCTGGACGTAGTCTCTGTGACACCCTGCAGACTGTCTAAAACCTGGACGTAGTCTCTGTGACTATCACAGACTGTCTAAAACCTGGACGTAGTCTCTGTGACGTCCCACAGACTGTCTAAAACCTGGACGTAGTCTCTGTGACGTCCCCGCAGACTGTCTAAAACCTGGACGTAGTCTCTGTGACGTCCCCGCAGACTGTCTAAAACCTGGACGTAGTCTCTGTGACGTCCCACAGACTGTCTAAAACCTGGACGTAGTCTCTGTGACGTCCCCGCAGACTGTCTAAAACCTGGACGTAGTCTCTGTGACGTCTCACAGACTGTCTAAAACCTGGACGTAGTCTCTGTGACGTCCCCGCAGACTGTCTAAAACCTGGACGTAGTCTCTGTGACGTCTCACAGACTGTCTAAAACCTGGACGTAGTCTCTGTGACTATCACAGACTGTCTAAAACCTGGACGTAGTCTCTCTGACACCCTGCAGACTGTCTAAAACCTGGACGTAGTCTCTGTGACTATCACAGACTGTCTAAAACCTGGACGTAGTCTCTGTGACGTCCCCGCAGACTGTCTAAAACCTGGACATAGTCTCTGTGACGTCCCCCATGCCCTTTAACTAACAATCACTCTTTGTACCGCAAAACTCTCACAGCAACAACAAAAGATCATATTGTGATTTCTGCCCATGTTGATCCACCATGATCGGTTTGTGCTTGAGGTTTCTGCCTAAATTAAGTTTTTCTTGTTCGTGGTTTGTTGAGTCTGTAAATAACATTATAAAGAGCTGGTCGACCTGCAATTTAGATTTATCAGTACAATTAAATTAAATGACATTAATTAGGACTTGATTTATTGAAGTTTTGAAGTAATTATCATATTTAACAACAAATGAATCAAATGAATCATTTTATGTAATTAACATCTAATTACAAGAAAAAATCCAAACGTCATCAGTAACATTGTTTATTGTCGTTATGACTATATTGTGAATATGAACATAATTAAAGCAGATTTACGTGTTACTGAAGAACAACCCGTGAAACCAAACGTTTGTCCACAGAAACACATTTAACACATTTAGGCACGAGTTCAGGTTTCACCCAGTCATCCAAGAGTTTGACACAGAAGCATGTTCTCAATACTTAATTACTTAATTAATTACAACATAGAATGTATAAGACACTGATCTTGATCAGATCTTGATATATATATATATATATTTAAAGTTTGTAACTACAAGAGAATGTCATTTATTTTCTTTTATGAATTATGACATTGACATTGATGTCATTAATCTCATAGCTATGTGTCATATACTCAGGATCAAACTCTTTCTTGACTTGATGACATCTAGAAAACAGATTCACATACAAACTTTCACATTTTCACATTATAACAAGATTTCTTTCCTTCTTACGACCTACAAAGTATCATGACAGAACTTCTCACATTTTAATGTAACAACCAATATTCATATAATGTGACGTAATAACAGTATAACATTTGACGTTATAGCAATGTAACACTGTGTTTATGTTGTAATAATGTGAAAATATGTTTTTGGCAGCAAGATGCGGTCTATTCGTATTGTTATATATAACTTTAGAATACTTTAAGTATGAATTGACATGACACACTACTCCTGTATCTCCTGTATCTTGTAACTCAATAACAATACACACACTAATTATGTTTGTTTGTAATTATATTTTTATTCTATATTTTGTAATTATAACTTATCGTAGAAGTAAATATTCTTCTTGTTATTCTATTTCAGAACTGAACATAATTCAAATTTTAAAAAGCTCTCTAATTCTGGAAGATGTCATTTCAAATTAAAACCTCATTAATAAGAAACATTTCTGTTATAATTAATCCAGTCATTACTGATGTCTCATTATTTACTTCATGAACTGAACCTTACAGTCTGTCTCCTCAGAAATGTCATAGCTGTGTCCTCGGAGAGTCCTCAGACTCCTCAGCGTGTCCTCAGCGTGTCCTCAGCGTGTCCTCAGCATGTCCTCAGTGTGTCCTCAGCGTGTCCTCAGCGTGTCCTCAGTGTGTCGTGTAATCATGTGGACAACGTGTGGATGAGTTATTAGTTGGCTGTCTTTTGTAGGACAGCAGTCTGTCTCTAGACTTCCTTCTCCTCTTTACTCTGAAAGGACGTCCGTCTAAGATTTTTCTTGACTTTGACAAACTCTGGAGCTTTCAGGTTTTCCTCCTGTTGCTTCTCCTGCTGCTTCTCCAACTGCAACAAGAGAAAATGAGACATTAAGAGAACAAGAGACGACAAAAGAGACAACAAGAGACAACAACAAGAGACAATAAGAGACAACAACAAGAGACAACAACAAGAGACAATAAGAGACAACAAGAGACAATAGACAACAAAAGACAGACACAGACATCTTGTTGTCTCTTGATGTTGTCTCTTGATGTTGTCTCTTGATGTTGTTTCTTCTTGTGTCCTACACATTCACGTGTCCAACATGTCACCTCCTCCAGCTTCTTGTGTCTCTTGATCAGTTCAGCCTCCAGAGGAGAAATCTTCCTGTGAGCTTCCTCTTCCTGTTTCCTCTGTTTGATCAGCTGATCTCTTTTTCTCGAATCCAGAACTCTCTGCAGCTCCGGCTTCATCTCCACACTGACTCCCCCTCTGGAGAAATACACACAGTATACAGTATAAATATACATACAACACAGAGTATACACACACACACACGCACACACATATATATATATATATGTGTGTGTGTGTTGTAATGTGTGTTTCCTCCAACAGAGGGCGGTCTGCTCTAATTACATCAGAGTTTCTCGTTCAGCTGACTGAAAGCATCAAACTGTGTGTGTGTTTTAAAATGACACAAAAAACTTGAAATAAATAAAAATGAGATTCGACTCATTAATTCACCTCCAAGACTGACGACTCCATCTGTTTCTCTTCTTTGGTTATCTAACAGCTGATTATATGAATGGGGGTGTGTGTGTTTGGTGTGTGTGTGTTGGTGTGTGTGTTGATGTGTGTGTGTTTGGTGTGTGTGTTGGTGTGTGTGCTGGTGTGTGTGTGTTGATGTGTGTGTGTTTGGTGTGTGTGTTGGTGTGTGTGTTGGTGTGTGTGTGTTGATGTGTGTGTGTTGGTGTGTGTGTTGGTGTGTGTGTTGGTGTGTGTGTGTTGATGTGTGTGTGTTGGTGTGTGTGTTGGTGTGTGTGTGTTGGTGTGTGTGTTGGTGTGTGTGTGTTGGTGTGTGTGTTGGTGTGTGTGTTGGTGTGTGTGTTGATGTGTGTGTGTTGGTGTGTGTGTTGGTGTGTGTGTTGATGTGTGTGTGTTGGTGTGTGTGTTGATGTGTGTGTGTTGATGTGTGTGTGTTGGTGTGTGTCTTTCTGGGCCTCCTCCAGCGTCACAGTTCCTTGTGAATGAGGAACCCTCTTGGCGCCCACAGCGTGAATGAGCAACTGTGTGGAGTTGATGGGAAAACTTTCCCAGTGTCCTTGGTGGCACAGGCCTGTGAGGTGGGAAGCTGTTACTTAGCAGCGTCTCATGTTTCTCCAAAAACTTCACACAGTCTGAGACGGCATGGACAGCAGGAAGTCTGTTTGTCTTCACGTAATTACAGAGATTTTAATAGAAAAGTAGCAGTTCTCTGATTGGCCAGCAGGTTAACTGATCTGATCCCATCAGGACTTTTCAGTCACACAGAAATATTTAAACTTCTATTTACTTCTGTCCACACATGTATACAAATGTCCCCACATGTATATACATATGTCCTCACATGTATATAAATGTCCTCACTGTATATAAATGTCCTCACATGTATATACATATGTCCACACATGTATACAAATGTCCCCACATGTATATAAATGTCCCCACTGTATATAAATGTCCTCACATGTATACAAATGTCCTCACATGTATATAAATGTCCCCACTGTATATAAATGTCCTCACATGTATATAAATGTCCTCACTGTATATAAATGTCCTCACATGTATATACATATGTCCTCACATGTATATACATATGTCCTCACATGTATATACATATGTCCTCACATGTATATAAATGTCCCCACTGTATATAAATGTCCTCACTGTATATAAATGTCCTCACATGTATATACATATGTCCTCACGTGTATATAAATGTCCCCACTGTATATAAATGTCCTCACTGTATATAAATGTCCTCACATGTATATAGATGTCCTCACATGTATATACATGTCCTCACATGTATATAAATGTCCTCACTGTATATAAATGTCCCCACTGTATATAAATGTCCTCACTGTATATAGATGTCCTCACATGTATATAGATGTCCTCACTGTATATAAATGTCCTCACTGTATATAAATGTCCTCACATGTATATAGATGTCCTCACATGTATATACATGTCCTCACATGTATATAAATGTCCTCACATGTATATAAATGTCCTCACTGTATATAAATGTCCTCACATGTATATACATATGTCCTCACGTGTATATAAATGTCCCCACTGTATATAAATGTCCTCACTGTATATAAATGTCCTCACATGTATATAGATGTCCTCACATGTATATACATGTCCTCACATGTATATAAATGTCCTCACATGTATATAAATGTCCTCACTGTATATAAATGTCCTCACATGTATATACATATGTCCTCACGTGTATATAAATGTCCCCACTGTATATAAATGTCCTCACTGTATATAAATGTCCTCACATGTATATAGATGTCCTCACATGTATATACATGTCCTCACATGTATATAAATGTCCTCACTGTATATAAATGTCCCCACTGTATATAAATGTCCTCACTGTATATAAATGTCCTCACATGTATATAGATGTCCTCACATGTATATACATGTCCTCACATGTATATAAATGTCCTCACTGTATATAAATGTCCTCACATGTATATAAATGTCCCCACATGTATATAAATGTCCCCACATGTATATAAATGTCCTCACATGTATATAAATGTCCTCACATGTTTATACATATGTCCTCACATGTATGTTTATAAACTATACACTATAAATATGTATATAGACAAACTATGGTACCGTTTGCAGCTGCTCATCAGTTCTCGGTGAAGCTCCTGGTGACTTTTTGAAGCTTTGACAGGGTTAGGAAGTTTTTTGGGCTTGATGAGGTCGCAGTCCTCGTCGTCCTCCAGGTAGTCTGGTTGGGGGACGTAGCTGGACATGGGGGGTGGTTTCCTGTGGACTCCCTCAGAGCGGTGTTGCTGCAGATCTGCATACGCCGAGGCTGCAGACACACGGACAAAATCAGGACGACTCTTAGATTCAGTGGATTCAAAATGACGTCCTGCTCTGCAGAGGATGAACCCTTTAGACTCCATTGCTCTAGTGCCACCCTCTGGACAAACCACATATTTAGCTAAGAAGTGACTGAACAGCCTGTAGGTGGCCCCAGCATGTTTTTAGACATGAAGTTCTTTGGTGTGCTGAGATCTTGTCCGTCCCTCTGTGAGTGTCTGTCCTGGTCTGTCTGACAGAATAAAGGGCAGATTAACAGGCATCTGATCCGACGCCTCAGATATTCTGGGAGACACAGATCACATTTCATACAGTTCACTTCACACAATGACCTCTTTCTCAAGTGCAACCAGAGACCAGCGGCCAGCGCTGCTTCATATTTCACAAAAATGACCTGGACGTGGTCAGAAATCATAAACAAAAGTATGTGGACTTATTGTCTACCATCTGCAGCCGGTCCAGAACTCTGCTGCAAGCTCAGACTGATTTGAAGCTTCTGGTTCTGACATACAGTATAGAGCCCTGCTGGGTCAAGAGATTTTCTGATTGGATGGCTTTTACAGCAATGCTCTCTGGGACTCGTAGTTGTCTTGTGTCCTGAAGTTGTTCTGGACTTTAACTGTATTTCAGAGGACTGATGGAGGAAACGTGGGCTGATTTCAGTATTCTGTGGTTTCATATTGATTCGAGACAGGACGTGCAAACTAAACCGTCTCTAGAGTTTATTGATGTCTCTGTGAAAGCTGTTATCCTGTTACAACTGTCTGACTCTACCTCAGCCAGGAGGAAATGATATCACGTTACATCATGTCAGAGGATAATGTCTGAAAAATTATTCATAAATCAGATCAAAGCTGCTGCTGCAGAGAGCTAATCTGAAACCAAAACTCTGAGATGAAGAATAAAACTCATGCTGAACCTTCTTGTTTTACAAAGTGCATGATGGTGACGACTCCATCTGTAATAAATATTCTTCACATTCTTTCTTTACAAATCAAATTAAAATTCAACCAAACTCTACAAACTAAAGCAGAGACACTTCAGACTGAACAAAGACGTGTTATCGTGGTTCAAACACAACAGGTTAAAGTCTGCTTTACGTAAACACTTGGGTCATGAACCGACCAACTGTTTGAAAAGTCAAACTATCAATCAGCGCAGAGAAAAACAAGAACATGAAAACAAAAATTAAATGAGTTAAACTCACCCAGTTAATACTGGTCCAAACCAGGACTAAACCACAGAATACTATTCCAAAAGAGGACTAAACCACAGGGTACTGGTCCAAACTAGGACTAAACCTCGGAATATCAGTCCAAGCTAGGACTAAACCATGGATTATCAGTCCAAACCAGGACTGAACCACAGGGTACTGGTCCAAACCAGGACTATACCATGGATTATCAGTCCAAACCAGGACTGAACCACAGGGTACTGGTCCAAACCAGAACTATACCATGGATTATCAGTCCAAACCAGGACTGAACCACAGGGTACTGGTCCAAACCAGGACTATACCATGGAATATCAGTCCAAACCAAACAGCAAAGTGTTGTTCAGGTTCTTTAAAGTATTTTTGTTTTTTAATCTGATGAAACATTTAAATGAGCTCCGTCTTCCGACAGAAACTACAATGTTAAAACACTAAAACATATTTAAGAGAACTCTGTATCATATATTAAATTAAATGATTATGTCATTATATTTTACCAGCAGTCATGTCTCAGTAAATCTGATCTGAATACTTTAATACTACATGTGTACAAAGTTCAATTTTACTTCATTAAATAAAGTACACACAGTACATTCACAATACACACAGTACACACACAGTACACCTGTACACACAGTACACACACAGTACACCTGTACACACAGTACACACACAGTACACATGTACACACCGTACACACACAGTACACATGTACACACCGTACACACACAGTATACAGACAACAGAATAAGTCTTGATAAAAAGCGTGAGGAGGATCCAGATTCTGGTTCTGAGTCTTCTTACCAGACTTTACCATCCCTTCCCTGGACTGTTCAGGTCTGCTGCCAGTCCACTGCTCCATGTGAACCTGGTCTTGGACTGTACTGGTCCTCTGCTCCATGTGAACCTGGTCCTGGACTGGACCGGTCCTCTGATCCGCATGAACCTGGTCCTGGACTCTTCTGGTCCTCTGATCCACATGAACCTGGTCCTGGACTCTTTCAGTCTTCATGTGTGGAGCTCCTCTCCTCCTGACTGAATCATGCCGAGTATGAAACAACAACGGTCACATGATCCTCTCAGAGTTTCCCTGACGCCTCCCCTCACACACTCTCCTCCTCCTCCTCTCTTCTTCTTCATCCTCTTCCTCCTCCTCCTTTTCATCGTTGTCCTCCTCCTCCTATTTCTCTTCATACTCCTTTTCTTCTTCCTCCTCTTCCTCCTACTTGTCCTCTTCCTCCTCTTCATCCTGTTCTTCATCCTCTTCTTCCTACCCCTTTCCTCTTCTTCATCCTCTTCCTCCTCTTCTTCCCGTTCTTCATCCTCTTCCTCCTCTTCTTCCAACCCCTTTCCTCTTTTTCTACCTCTTCCTCCTCCCCCCTCTACATCTTCCTCTTTCTCTTCTTCTCCCTCCTACTCCTCCTCCTCTTCTTACTCCTCTTTCTCTTCCTGCTGTAACGTTGGCTGTGTCTGAAATCACTCCCTAACCACTATATAGTGCACTACGTAGTGACCACGCCATTTTGTAGTGGTGTCCGAATATTTAGTGTCCACTACATAGTGCACTGCATGTATCCCACAATTCACCGCGAAATATAGTAAACATCCAATGGTCACTAACTGGAGCAAGATATCCCATCATGCATTGCCAGAAGTTCTCTGGGCGCAAAAAGGACAATAAATGTGGCAGACGGACGGGCGACAAATGGAAGTATTTCTCCGTTTAACGTTTCATTCCGAGGTTTAAAACAGGTTGTTGATAGGTTGTTAATAATTTCTGCTAATAAAGAGCCAAGAGAATAAAATATGAAGATATGCTTAAATAGAAAACAAAATACAAAAATAAAAAGTACAGGACAGTAATCAAAAGACTGGACAAGTATTATGTGAGACAACGTTAATGTGGTACGTTTTAATTGTGCGACAGCGATGACGTAATTACCGGCACCAAGAGAAGTGTCCGAAAGTATGAAGTGTCCGAATGTAGTCCACTACATTTATTTCCCTATGTAGGGAGTAGGGAATGAGTGAGTGCTAACGGCAGCTAACAGACTGAGCTAACAGCAGCTAACAGACTAAGTTAACATTAGCAAACATTAGCTAACAGGCTGAGCTAACAGACTGAACTAACAGTAGCTAACCTTAACGCAATAAAAACCTTAAAATCGTGTCTGTTGCTTTAAATCTCGTCACGTATCCGTGCCTTGTAATCAGATTACTGAGTGGTTCATGACAGACACATCACAGGCTGACACACATGGCGAGTGGCGTCAAGCCTGGACCACCAATCAGAGGTCAGAATTGTTGTCAGTCAGACGGTAACCTGAGAGGGACAAACTCACCGTTGGGGTGCGTTCCATTTTTCACACACTGCTCGTGGTCGACGTTGTATGCCTTCTGCAACCAGAGGAGAAGACACAGGAAGCCATCATCAACACCTGCCACTTGCACTACACTACCCACAATGCAATTAGACCACGGTCAGTCAGGATGGGGACTGTGTGTGTTAGTGCTGCGACCTCTGACTCAGAGTATTTCTCCACCCTCTCCTGTGTCTCCTCTCCCCTCTCCCTTTTGGATGCCGTTAGTTGGATGCTGTCCTCTGTCTCTGAATGGACTTTGTGTTGGTTGCTAGGAGACGACATCAGACTTCAGCATGGTGACAAGGCCCTCACTGTCTCAGTGGGTGGGGGTGTGATGGAGGGTGGGGGTGGAGTCTGGTGGTGGATGTTGATGAACCTGATCTGAGAATACTCTGTTAGCCTAGCTTTGTCAGCCAGCCTGGCTCTGTCCAAGTGTTCCCTCTGTGTGTTACAGCACCCCCCAGTGGACAGCTGCTGCCAGTGCAGCGAGTCAGTCAACTTTATTTATCACATTATCACATTATATTTATATATATTATTATTATCACATTATATTTATATTTATGTTCATATATATTACATCAAACAACAAACTCTGAAACTTTAAATTTAATTTAATTTAATTAAAAACGTCACACAGTGACATCACATTGTGACGTCACACAGTGACATCACATTGTGACATCACACAGTGACATCACAGTGACATCACACTGTGACATCACACAGTGACATCACATTGTGACATCACACAGTGACATCACACAGCCAGGCCTCTCTAATGTAAAGAGGAGATGAACTGTACGGAGTCCTGTGAAGGTCAAACTATATCAGGCCTTCAAAATAAAAGCACCCAGTGCAGGCTGAAAACAACTATTCTGGAACTCTACAGGTCTCACACATGGGCCTGTCTCACATGGTTCTGTTTCACATGGACCTGTCTCACACATTGTCCTGTCTCACATGGTTCTGTCTCACACATGGACCTGTCTCACACATTGTCCTGTCTCACATGGTTCTGTCTCACACATGGACCTGTCTCACACATTGTCCTGTCTCACATGGTTCTGTTTCACATGGACCTGTCTCACACATTGTCCTGTCTCACATGGTTCTGTCTCACATGGTTCTGTTTCACATGGACCTGTCTCACACATTGTCCTGTCTCACATGGTTCTGTCTCACACATGGACCTGTCTCACACATTGTCCTGTCTCACATGGTTCTGTCTCACACATGGACCTGTCTCACACATTGTCCTGTCTCACATGGTTCTGTTTCACATGGACCTGTCTCACACATTGTCCTGTCTCACATGGTTCTGTCTCACACATGGACCTGTCTCACACATTGTCCTGTCTCACATGGTTCTGTTTCACATGGACCTGTCTCACACATTGTCCTGTCTCACATGGTTCTGTCTCACACATGGACCTGTCTCACACATTGTCCTGTCTCACATGGTTCTGTCTCACACATGGACCTGTCTCACACATTGTCCTGTCTCACATGGTTCTGTTTCACATGGACCTGTCTCACACATTGTCCTGTCTCACATGGTTCTGTCTCACATGGTTCTGTTTCACATGGACCTGTCTCACACATTGTCCTGTCTCACATGGTTCTGTCTCACACATGGACCTGTCTCACACATTGTCCTGTCTCACATGGTTCTGTCTCACACATGGACCTGTCTCACACATTGTCCTGTCTCACATGGTTCTGTTTCACATGGACCTGTCTCACACATTGTCCTGTCTCACATGGTTCTGTCTCACACATGGACCTGTCTCACACATTGTCCTGTCTCACATGGTTCTGTTTCACATGGACCTGTCTCACACATTGTCCTGTCTCACATGGTTCTGTCTCACACATGGATCTGTCTCACATTGTGCTGTCTCATCACATTGTCCTGTCTCACACATGGACCTGTCTCACACATTGTCCTGTCTCACATGGTTCTGTTTCACATGGACCTGTCTCACATAGATCTGTCTCACATTGTGCTGTCTCATCACATTGTCCTGTCTCACACATGGACCTGTCTCACACATTGTCCTGTCTCACACGGTTCTGTCTCAGACATGGACCTGTCTCACACATTGTCCTGTCTCACACGGTTCTGTCTCACACATTGTCCTGTCTCACATGGTTCTGTCTCACACATGGATCTGTCTCACACATTGTCCTGTCTCACATGGTTCTGTCTCACACATTGTCCTGTCTCACATGGTTCTGTCTCACACATGGATCTGTCTCACATTGTGCTGTCTCATCACATTGTCCTGTCTCACACATGGACCTGTCTCACACATTGTCCTGTCTCACATGGTTCTGTTTCACATGGACCTGTCTCACATAGATCTGTCTCACATTGTGCTGTCTCATCACATTGTCCTGTCTCACACATGGACCTGTCTCACACATTGTCCTGTCTCACACGGTTCTGTCTCAGACATGGACCTGTCTCACACATTGTCCTGTCTCACACGGTTCTGTCTCACACATTGTCCTGTCTCACATGGTTCTGTCTCACACATGGATCTGTCTCACACATTGTCCTGTCTCACATGGTTCTGTCTCACACATTGTCCTGTCTCACATGGTTCTGTCTCACATGGTTCTGTCTCACACATGGACCTGTCTCACACGGTTCTGTCTCACATGGTTCTGTCTCACATGGTTCTGTCTCACACATGGATCTGTCTCACACGGTTCTGTCTCACACATGGATCTGTCTCACACATTGTCCTGTCTCACATGGTTCTGTCTCACACATGGACCTGTCTCACACATGGACCTGTCTCACACGGTTCTGTCTCACACATGGATCTGTCTCACATATTGTCCTGTCTCACATGGTTCTGTTTCACATGGACCTGTCTCACATGGTTCTGTCTCACACATGGATCTGTCTCACACATTGTCCTGTCTCACACGGTTCTGTTTCACATGGACCTGTCTCATATGGTTCTGTCTAACACATGGATCTGTCTCACACATTATCCTGTCTCACATGGTTCTGTCTCACACATTGTCCTGTCTCACATATGGACCTGTCTCACACATGGACCTGTCTCATATGGTTCTGTCTCACACATGGTTCTGTCTCACACATTGTCCTGTCTCACATGGTTCTGTCTCACACATGGACCTGTCTCACACATGTACCTGTCTCACACGGTTCTGTCTCAGACATGGACCTGTCTCACACACGGTTCTGTCTCACACATGGTTCTGTCTCACACATTGTCCTGTCTCACATGGTTCTGTCTCACACATTGTCCTGTCTCACATGGTTCTGTCTCACACATGGACCTGTCTCACACATGGACCTGTCTCACACGGTTCTGTCTCACACATTGTCCTGTCTCACATGGTTCTGTCTCACATGGTTCTGTCTCACACATGGATCTGTCTCACACGGTTCTGTCTCACACATGGATCTGTCTCACACATTGTCCTGTCTCACATGGTTCTGTCTCACATGGTTCTGTCTCACACATGGATCTGTCTCACATATTGTCCTGTCTCACATGGTTCTGTTTCACATGGACCTGTCTCACATGGTTCTGTCTCACACATGGATCTGTCTCACACATTGTCCTGTCTCACACGGTTCTGTTTCACATGGACCTGTCTCATATGGTTCTGTCTCACACATGGATCTGTCTCACACATTATCCTGTCTCACATGGTTCTGTCTCACACATTGTCCTGTCTCACATATGGACCTGTCTCACACATGGACCTGTCTCATATGGTTCTGTCTCACACATGGATCTGTCTCACACATTGTCCTGTCTGACATGGTTCTGTCTCACACATTGTCCTGTCTCACATGGTTCTGTCTCACACATGGACCTGTCTCACACATGGACCTGTCTCACACGGTTCTGTCTCACACATGGACCTGTCTCACACATGGACCTGTCTCACACGGTTCTGTCTCACACATGGACCTGTCTCACACGGTTCTGTCTCACACATGGTTCTGTCTCACACATTGTCCTGTCTCACATGGTTCTGTCTCACACATGGACCTGTCTCACACATGGACCTGTCTCACACGGTTCTGTCTCACACATGGACCTGTCTCACACATGGACCTGTCTCACACGGTTCTGTCTCACACATGGACCTGTCTCACACGGTTCTGTCTCACACATGGTTCTGTCTCACACATTGTCCTGTCTCACATGGTTCTGTCTCACACATGGACCTGTCTCACACATGGACCTGTCTCACACGGTTCTGTCTCACACATGGATCTGTCTCACACATGGACCTGTCTGTTGACCACCCCCTGCTGCTTGCAGTATAAATAGACTCTGAGTCGCCGTCACCCGGCCACCCTGCTGTCAGCTGTTAGTCACCATGGCAACAAACACACCCCAACATGTCTGAACAGGTGCTTAAATATTTGTCGTGTTTCTCCGGTTAGAGTTTTACAGGTCACTTTCCAGTTACTCTGAGAAGTACTCGATTACTTCGCAGAGTAAACAGAGTTTTTAAACTGTGAATTAAAGTGACAGCTAGCTGCTTCCTTCAGGATAATCTTTCAGCTCCCCGGCGCCCTCCTGAGGACAATTTGTTTTGTCTTTGTTTTGTCTCAGATCAGATCTGGTTCAATGTCTTAACTTATTTTTATAACCTGTATATAAAAATAGACATGGGTTTACTCAGACTTCTGGTGTTCGGTCCAGCCATATTCACTGGCAGGTCGACACTGGCCTTAGCTCATAGCACTAGCTGCTATGCATAGCGGTGGAAGTGTAACGCACATTTGCCATTGGCTGCTGTAAACACCAATCAAGATCCATGGAAAGTCCCTCCCTGTCTGATCTGTTATTTGTACCATACTGTAAGCAATGTTTCTATCCAACATGGGGACCTGTGGAGACTGACTCACTTCTGCAGTCAGCCTCAAGTGGACGTTAGATGAACTGCAGTTTGTGGCTTCACCTCGCGTTTACTGATAATTAGCTAATGTTAGCATGTTAACAGGATAAACCGACTGAGTGAACATGGTAAACATGTTAGCATGCTAACTCACATGTGAGCGTCTGGAGCCAGTCAGTTATTCAAATGATCAATTTACAGAGTTGACTGACTGATGATGTCAGAGTGAGCTGATGATGTCAGAGTGCCCTGATGATGTCAGCATGAACTGCAGTAAACAAACTGACCTTCTTCCCGTACGCAGCGCCCATCCTCCTCCGTCCTGTTTGTTTGTTCACTCTCTTCTTCTTCTCTTCTTTTCTCTGTTACACTCCCAGCAGCCCCCGGGGCCCCTCCCCCTCCTCCTTGTCGTACCCCACCACCTGGCAGCCTGACAGCTCGCACACTGGGGTCAGTTAACCCACTAAACTCTGAGAAAGCTTCATAACACTGAACCAAGACTGGATCAGGTCAGGAGAAGATAGGTGAGCTTGTCAGACAGTGAGGAGGAGCAGGAGCAGGAGCAGGAGGAGGAGCAGGAGGTGCCACAGCCACCTGTTACTGGCTGACTGCGTGCCGTCAGCTGTGAGGAGTTAAGATGCTCTGATTGGATTAAAGTAATCTGTGACGATGGCGAGCCAGTGAAGTCTGAAACACCATGCAGGAGTCACATGGTGCTTTAGCCTGTTAGCGTCATGCCATGTTAGCTTAGCATTGCTAATATCAAATCAAATCAAATCAAATCTAATTTTATTTGTACAGCCCAAAGTCACAGACACATTTATCCTCAGAGGCTTCACAGTCTGTACAGGGAGTGACACCCTCTGTCCTTAGACCCTCGGTTCCAGTGAGGAAAAACTTGCCCACAAAAACCTTTAACAGGGAAAACATGTGGAAGAAACCTCAGGAAGAGCCACAGAGGAGGGATCCCTCTCCCAGGACGGACAGACGTGCAATGGATGTCACATGTACAGAACAATCAACACAAACATGTCGTACAATTACAATGAATTACAATAAATGGTAAGGTGACTGCAGTAGCAGTGGAACCTGTGATAGAGAGACACAGATGCACAGCAGCAGTAAGTCATTAGATGGTAGCAATAATGACTATATATGGCATGTAATGCTAAATATGGTGGACATCAGCAGCAGACCACGGCGGCAGCCACGATCCATGAGAACCTGCTGGACGAGAAAGCACAGAAACTCCGGGGAAGAGGTGTAGTTAGTAACATCCAAAGAAAAGGTGTAAGAGAGATAATGATTGACAGAACAATAAGACCTCAGGCCCCGTTTATGCAGACTCTAAGGGTTATCGAACTGCCTTACATTGATATGCATGATAAGAGAGAGAGAGAGAGAGAGAGAGAGAGAGAGAGAGAGAGAGGGTTTACAGTAAGGCGTGGACGTCAGCAGCAGACCACAGCAGCAGTCACGATCCATGAGAACCTGCTGGACGAGAAAGCACAGAAACTCCGGGGAAGAAGTTTAGTTAGTAAGGGGGGGGGGGGGTCCCCCGGCAGTCTAGTCCTATGGCAGCATAACTAAGGGAAGGCCTGAGCCAGCCCTAACTATGAGCGCTATCAAAAAGGAAAGTCTTAAGTCTAGTCTTGAAGGTGGTGACTGTGCCTGCCTCCTGAACCCAGAAAGGTAGTTTGTTCCACAGAAGAGGAGCTTGATAGCTGAAAGCTCTGGCTCCCAGTCTACTTTTGGAAACTATAAGAACCACAAGGAACCCAGCATTCTGAGAGCGCAGTGTTCTAGAGGGGTAGTAGGGAACTATGAGCTCTTTTAAATATGAATATCAGGTTAGCTTTGATATATTTTTTATGAATGCTCTTTAATGAAGTGACGCTGATCAGAAACATCATCTTTGAAGTTTTACAGGATCAACAGGAAGTGCAATCACACTCAGACAAGCTCAACACTTTATTTGAGAAGCTTCAACATCAACGAGTCTGACAGATAAAGAAAGTTTCATTTATTCAGAAGTCAAAGAGAAATACACACAATTACAGCAGCAGAACTCAGGGATGGTTTAGGACTCACCTGAGCCAGCACTAACTATAAGCTCTATCAAAAAGGAAAGTCTTATGTCTACTCTTAAAAGTGTTGACTGTCTCTGCCTCCAGAACTCAGAACGCTAGAAGAACCCAGCATTCTGAGAGCGCAGTGTTCTAGAGGGGTAGTAAGGTACTATGAGCTCTTTTAGATATGATGGTACCGTGGAGCTGATCCTGGTTCAGTTATCATCCAGACGACACGTCAAAGACGCGTGTGGTTTGATGATTTTTGTGATGGTGGTAAAATTAGTTTAACGTGGACGTTAAAGAGAAACAGCTGATAACAGCTGTGAGAGGATGAATGTGATGAGGTCATCGTGACATGGTCGCTCCTCCATACAGACTCTACAGTGAACTTCCTGTTGAAGCAGCCTCGGACAGGAAGAGCCGAGGTCTTCGTCACTTCCCACGATGCACTGTGGGTCATCGCTTCAGATGTGTCAACTCATCATGATGACATCACACAGCCATTTATGATGTCATACAGTAAAAATGTCACAGACCTTTAAGGTTTTCACATTTGGACCATAGTCTCTGAACATTTGTTGAACGTTTGTTAAATGTTTGTTGACTGTAAACATGAGAACAGGTGAGTGAGTGAATAACAACAGAGGCCGTCTGACTTCACACAGATTGTATTTACAGAATAAATTAAATACTCAAACGTGATTGGCTGATGTTTGCAGACTGTGATCACATGATTTTAATGTTTCAGGACTCGATCCAGTCTCTACTGGTCCGGTCCGGCTGGGCTCTCGGCCTCATCATGGCTCGGGCCCGACATCTGCATGAAGAGCTCCCTCAGCTCTGTGATGTCATCGTTGAGAGGCGGGGCCGAGTGCTGCTCGCGCTCCTCGATGAAGTCCCAGAGACGGACGCTATTCATGAACTGACCAATAGAAACAAGGCATGGTTAGAAACTTAAAATCCCAGCAGAGGACTACAAACTGAACCAAAGAGACGGTTCTGACCCGCACGTTCCCCTCAGAGCTCAGCTGCTTTCTTGGGCGGTCTGGTTCTGCTCGGGTTCCGTCTGGGAAGGCGTGAAGATACAAACACTTCCCTCCAAAAGGACACGAACCTCGACCCAGATCAAAGTACTTACAGGACTTCTTACTGCAGAGACATAACAGAACCTGTCAGACCGGATCCAGATCCAGATCTGATTGGATCCTGATCAGAAATCCGACTAACCTTACTCCGGACTTGAAGAGTTCTATGAGGTGGTCTTTGTCATCCTGGTCTTCGACCCAGTACACCGACGGGATGACAAACTCTGAGGTGACCCGACACTCCGGACACGACCTAAGAGACAGAGAGAAACCCGTGGTGACCTCACAGACCCTAAACCTGACCCGGTCAGACCCGGTCCTAGTCCTAGACCCAGCTCCTGTGGTCTTACTTGATGATCTTGTTGCTGAAGCTCCGGGTGCAGCGCCACTGTCGGATGCAGGACAGACAGAAGGTGTGACAGCACGAAGACAGAATCCCGAAGCGGCGGTCTGACGGGTTCAGCTTCTGGACCACCACCTCCATACAGATGGAGCACACCTGGACAACGGCAATCGTCACTGGGCCTGTCACCATGGCAACTAGACAATCAGAACCTTAACCAGATCTTCAACCACCAAATGAACCTACCTTATCCTGACTGAGCTGAGCCGCAAACGCCTTCTCCATGTCAGCCTCAAAGGACAGCAGACACATCTGAGAGACAGACAGGTGAAAGAAAGAGACAGGTGAGAGAGAGAGAGACAGCGTTGGTGTAATGTTGGTGTAATGTTGGTATGACGTTGGTGTAGCGTTGGTGTAATGTTGTGGGTTGCCGTGCACACCTTCTCGTGCGCTCTCCTCTGTTCAGGGTCTTGTGGGTGGAGCACCTGCAGCCCACACACCTCACATAGGTCACCATGGAGATATGTACAGTTGTCTCCATAGTAACAGTGTCCAGCAGCAGCATAGGGACACAGCTGGGGGAGGTCCTGATAAGCCCCACCCACTGGGCGAGGGGCTTCAGAGAGTAAACAAACATCAGCTGTTAGACTGATTACGTCACAGACCACAACCAGCCAATCACAGCACAATGTTTTCTCACCTGGTTCCTGTGCAGAAGCATCCAGACCCGTCCTGATGGCGTCCACATATGTCTGAGGTGATGCCACCGCCGCTGTGACCTCTGACCCCAAACTGTCTGATGGACCCCTAAACATGCTGTCTACAGCCAGGACTGAGACAGGCAGACAGACAGGCAGTTAGAGAGACAGGCAGACAGAGAGAAGTTTGTGTGAGTGTGTGCAGTCACCTCTTTCTCTCAGAACCAGCGTCTTCTTCGCTCCGCCTCTGACTGAAGCCCCGCCTCCAGCTCCTCCTACACCTGCCTGATCCTCTGAAGCTCCACCCCCTCCTCTGGATGACGATTTGATGTGATCGTATCTGCATACAGGACGTGATGTCACTGTTTGACCTCACCGTCAGGTGTGTCACCTGTGTGTCAGGTGTGTCACCTGTGTCAGGTGTGTGTGAGGTGTGTTACCTGCAGCGCTCCCCGTAGGCACACACTCCTCTCTGGTAGAACTTGCAGATGGTGGAGGGCTTGCTGGTGTTCGGATCATGAGAGAACAGACAGCGGCTGCCCTCTCTGCACACGCCGTGGAGGAAGTACCTGAGACACAGCACACCTGTCACGCCTGCTGCACAGGAAGTGACGTCATAGGTCCCCACAAAATACACACGCAGTACAGCAACACGACACAGCCTGCTCTGTGATTGGCCCAACAGTATGTTTATTGGTGATTACCATGGAAACGGAGCAGACGCTTCAGCTCAATGAACCAATCAGATAATCGATCACCTGACCGGACCGGTGTTAGCATGGGCTGCTAACACACACACACACACACACACACACACATCTGTGTCACGTATGTTTGTGTCGCATGTGTCTAATATTGTGTCACGAACTGAGCGACACAAGCTAACAGCTAAAAACATTAGCACCGAGCTAACGCGTCACAGCCGGACAGAGAGCGCGAGACTGGTGGACAGACAGACAGGTAACAGACAGACAGGCGGACAGACAGACAGCTAACAGACAGACTCACCTGCAGGTCACCTGTTTGGTGCTCATCTTCCTCGCGGAGGAACGACTGCTTCTCGTTGTCAGGACGGTGTCACGTTAAAATGCTTCCGCCGGACCCCATGACGTCACAGCAGCAAGGTTCCGCTTACGGTTATGTGACGGTTCAGCGCATGCGCTCATTTTGTTCCCCAGAAGAGGAGCTTGATAGCTGAAAGCTCTGGCTCCCAGTCTACTTTTGGAAACTATGGGAACCACAAGGAACCCAGCATCCTGAGAGCGCAGGGTTCTAGAGGGGTAGTAAGGTTCTATGAGTTCTTTTAGATATGATGGTGCCTGGCCATGAAGAGCACAGAACCTTGTAGGACTCCATGACAGACTTTGGTATGCATGGAGGATTCATCATTGACGTGAACAAACTGAGATCGATCCAAGAAATACGACCTAAACCAGCTTAGGGCGGTTCCTTTGATGCCAATCTGATGTTCCAGTCTCTGTAAAAGAATTTGATGGTCTATGGTGTCAAATGCAGCACTAAGATCTAACAGGACGAGTACAGAGATGAGTCCTTTGTCTGATGCCATTAGGAGATCGTTTGTGACTTTGACTAGTGCGGTCTCTGTGCTATGATGGACTCTAAATCTCACTTGAAATTCACACAGCTGATTAGCTACAACTTTCTCAAGTAACTTAGAGAGAAAGGGAAGGTTTGATATCGGTCTGTGATTGGCTAAAACCTTTGACAGGTTGCCAGCTTAGATGAAGAAATTATTGAAGTTATTTGATGGAGGTCTAATGTGAACTGAAAAGTTACTCTTGAGGAAATGATCCAGAGTTGGCGAATCATCATTTAAAATGTGTAAATGTTCAGTCTTCTGATTTTATTTCAGTTTGGTGACGTACATGAAGCCCCTCCCACTGACAGGTGGTTGTCTAACTTTGTGAATGAACGTTTGTGGAATGGTCAGGCGGAGGAGTGTTACAGTTTTCTGAACACACACAAAAATTTAGACCTGACATGTTAAGTTCCTCATTTGAGTTTTGTTTTGTAATTTTGGAAAGTCAACAGAAACAACAACAATAACAATAAGTTCAATAAACACATCACACATGGTTCAATGTCTCCATGTGCATTTATTATAACACGTCAGTAACTCTGCAACTTAACACACGCACACACACAGACACTTGCAGGTCAACACTGGTCTCCATGACGACACAGTCCAAAGGTCACCTGTTCAGACTGAAGCAGGAACAGGTGAGCTGGGTCACATGACTGTCTGTGTGGCAACAACTGGAACCTGATAGGCTGGAGCTGCACAATGATGTCATCTGATAGGCTGTAACCTGGTGACTAGGTGTAACACGGAGGAGGGTAGAAGAAGAAACAGATACAAGACAGGCGAGAGGAGGAGAAGAAGAAAACAAGTCAAGGAGGAGAATAAGAAAACAAGTCAAGGAGGAGAATAAGAAAACAAGTCAAGGAGGAGGAGAAGAAGACAAATTTGAGGAGTAAAAAGATTGAGGAGTAGAGGACCAGAAAGAGGATTGGAGGAGTAAGAAGATGAGTTTTGGTGAGTTTCAAGGAGTTTAGGGGAATTTCAAAGTGTTTTGAGGAGTTTCATGGAGATGGACCAGAGTATCATCCGGCTCACTCATTGTGAGAAGGAGATCTTCTGTTTCTCGGTGCCGGATGAGTGTCCGAGCTGTGGGGAGGAACTGAAGGGGAGTAGGCTGCAGGAGGCGCCGGTCAGCCTCCCATCACCCCTCACCAATGGCCACAAGAGCTCCTGCTGCCTGCTGGTCGCACCTGCACATGACAACTTCAACAGGTACATAGATGTAGTCGTTTAACATCGGTCTGAACCAGTTGAACATAGGTCCGAACCAATATGAATGACATTTACCAATCGTGAACCAGTTTAACCATTTGAAACCAGTCTAACCAGTTTGTTGTTTAACCCTTAGAGACTTTGACGGGACTTCAGATTTGCACACTGGGATTTCCAACACTACAGGTAGGACCCTGCTGCTGGTCAGCTGCTCACAGACCATGATGGTCCAGTTCAGTCTGAGGGGTTCAGGTCTCAGAGTAACTGATACTCTGTGTGTGTCTGTGTGTGTGTAGGAGTTGTGTATAACTACACTCGTGGCGGGGTCCGTCAGGATCACAGTGGGTGGGAGCGCTGTGTCAGTGTCCCTCTGGTACGACCTGACATGTTCCACCTGCTGGCTCAGTGGGACCAGTACCTGGACCGCTTCTCTGACGGACCCATGTGGGACCCAGCCTGGCACAGGTACCTGTCTGTCTGTCTGCCTGTCTCCTGATGACCTGTCTGCCTGTCTCCTGATGACCTGTCTGTCTCTCAGGTTCCATGACGATGACCATAACTGCTTCACGTTCTGTCTTTTGTTCATCAATGGCGTCCTAGCAGCCGAGGGGCGGAGCTCTCTGAGCAGAGACGCCTTCACGTCCACCTTCATCCTGCCGAGGATGAGGAGGGTGTCCAAATACAGCACGCTGTACAGACACATCCAGAGAGACAAGTACTACATGGTGGACAGACAGGAGGACTGACAGGAGGACAGAGAGAT